>NW_021025883.1:703201-733418 GCF_004153795.1 Camellia sinensis
TAAGTTAGCTGGAAAAACTAACTTAGAGGTTGGCTGGAATAAACCAACACCCTTCTTAAGCCCAGGATAAGGATCCAGGCTGCAGGACGTTTGGTCGGAATAACCAAACATTATTCTAAGTTAGCTGGAAAAACTAACTTCGAGGTTGGCTGGATTAAACCAACACTTTCCTAAGCCCAGGATAAGGATCCAGGCTGCAGGACGTTTGGTCGGAATAACCAAACATTATTCTAAGTTAGCTGGAAAAACTAACTTCGAGGTTGGCTGGATTAAACCAACACTTTCCTAAGCCCAGGATAAGGATCCAGGCTGCAGGACGTTTGGTCGGAATAACCAAACATTATTCTAAGTTAGCTGGAAAAACTAACTTCGAGGTTGGCTGGATTAAACCAACACTTTCCTAAGCCCAGGATAAGGATCCAGGCTGCAGGACGTTTGGTCGGAATAACCAAACATTATTCTAAGTTAGCTGGAAAAACTAACTTCGAGGTTGGCTGGATTAAACCAACACTTTCCTAAGCCCAGGATAAGGATCCAGGCTGCAGGACGTTTGGTCGGAATAACCAAACATTATTCTAAGTTAGCTGGAAAAACTAACTTCGAGGTTGGCTGGATTAAACCAACACTTTCCTAAGCCCAGGATAAGGATCCAGGCTGCAGGACGTTTGGTCGGAATAACCAAACATTATTCTAAGTTAGCTGGAAAAACTAACTTCGAGGTTGGCTGGATTAAACCAACACTTTCCTAAGCCCAGGATAAGGATCCAGGCTGCAGGACGTTTGGTCGGAATAACCAAACATTATTCTAAGTTAGCTGGAAAAACTAACTTCGAGGTTGGCTGGATTAAACCAACACTTTCCTAAGCCCAGGATAAGGATCCAGGCTGCAGGACGTTTGGTCGGAATAACCAAACATTATTCTAAGTTAGCTGGAAAAACTAACTTCGAGGTTGGCTGGATTAAACCAACACTTTCCTAAGCCCAGGATAAGGATCCAGGCTGCAGGACGTTTGGTCGGAATAACCAAACATTATTCTAAGTTAGCTGGAAAAACTAACTTCGAGGTTGGCTGGATTAAACCAACACTTTCCTAAGCCCAGGATAAGGATCCAGGCTGCAGGACGTTTGGTCGGAATAACCAAACATTATTCTAAGTTAGCTGGAAAAACTAACTTCGAGGTTGGCTGGATTAAACCAACACTTTCCTAAGCCCAGGATAAGGATCCAGGCTGCAGGACGTTTGGTCGGAATAACCAAACATTATTCTAAGTTAGCTGGAAAAACCTGAAGAGTGGTTGGCTGGATTAAACCAACTCTTGTTACTCTTCAGCCAAAGTAAGGGTATGGCTGAAATTGGATTGGCTGGATTAAACACTTTGTACTCCTCAGCCGAAGTAAATATATCGGCCAAGGAATGGTTGGCTTGTAAGCATAGTTTAACCACCTAAAACCGAAATAACAGTTGGAGTAACTGAAGGCATTACAAAGTACAGGCATACATATCAGAACCGGAACAAGAGTTCAAGCAAAATTTTTCATTCATTGCAACTATTACAAAGAAGGTTCATAGTTCGGTTACAAAGGCAAAAAGCAACAAAGAAAAAATACATAATCAAGAGAAAAGTTCTTCAATGTCGGCATCAAAAGCTATATCAGTATCAGCATGAAGACCGGCTTCAGAAGGGAGATCACTCACGGTTGGGAGAGTCACTTCGGCTGGAACCATGGTCTCACTAGGAAGATCAACAGTTAGGTCCTCCACAGTGGGCTCCGACCGAACTGGCTGGTCCACACTAACAACCGGAGTATCCTCAGAAGAAGAGTCATCATCCGAGTCTGAGCCTTCAAGGAACTGCTGCTGCATGGCATTCGCATACTCCGCAAGGGACTTCGGTATGAAATGGGCTAGAGGGTTGAAAACCTCGGTCTGTTGATCATGACCAAGCTTCTCAATAGCCGCCCTCCAGCCACACTTGAAGAACAGCTCCTTGGCAGCATTATATTGCTTGGCATAAGCATCTTCTGCCTTCTTGAAGCCTTGTTTGCTGGCTTCCTTTGCGCTCTCTTTTATTTCAGCATCTTTCTTTCTTTCAAGCTTCACCAGCTCGCGCAGGTATTTGTCCTTCAGAGCTATGGCAGTCTTCTGCCTTTCTGCCTCGGCCGAACTAACTAGTCCGGTCAGCCTGCTGTTCTCAGCTTGAAGCTCGGCCATTTGCTTCTTGATGTCTTCTACCTCGGCCGATTTCATTTCGGCTTCTGCCACAGCATCCCTTGCAGTTTTTATGAGTTCCAGCACCTTCTTGTGAGTATTGTAGTTTTTTTGAATTGCCTGGAAAAAACAAGGACTTCCCATGAGCCGAAATAAAAGTTTAAAAAAACTAGACAGAAAAATGGACAAGAGCTGCATACCAAGATCATGGACTTTGTTGCAGACCGAATGGACTTTAATTCGGTGTTTAGCTGCTTTTTGTGGTGCTCCATATCCTTGGGAAGACACACACTCTTGGCCAGATTAAAGGCCAACTCGTGATCCTTTTCGGCAACAACCGAATCAGCATCTATGACATCTCGGTTCTTGAAAGTAAGTTTTGGTACCCAGCTGGTTGCAGTTCGGTCGGTGGGCTCCGGTTGGGGGCTCGGTGGCTGGATTGGTGGAATAGCAGTCTCATCTTCATCAACCAAACTTGGCTCAGAATCGGTGGTTCGTGCGCGCTTGGTTCGGCGAGATGAAGACGGCTGTTGAGAGGGGAGGGCCACAACGGTAGGCTGTGTTTGGCTGGGCGACGGTACTTCGGGCCTGCTTGTCTCGGTCAGAAGCGCCCTTAGTCTATTCTTCTTGGCCATTTCCTCTTCAGCAGTTAAAGGAATTAATCTTATTTGCGGCAAGTTTGGATCCGGTTCTGGGGCGTCTTCAAGAAGAAAGTCAGTTACTCTTGTTTTTCGGCGACCGCTGTACCGGTAGGTCGGCTCAAAGTTTAGAAGCTTAGCCCAACTCCTTTCTTTAAACTGTAGTGCGGCTCGCAAAACAGCAAGATTGGGATAGCTATATAAGGAATGGAGGTGGGCGAAATCTGCGAAAGAAGAACTGTTAGTTCGGTTGGTAGACTAAAAAACCAAAATAAAAATACAAGGAAGAAGACCGAAGTCAAATTACCAGGCTCTCCCTTTTTCCAATTTATAGGTCGGCCAGGTATTTGGGCTTGAAAATCCTCAAAATTCCCAGAGACCCAGAAAAAATCGTCGTCATTAAGGTCTTTGTCCGGTGTATACTTAACTATCTTCTCTCGGCGGCGGCGAATCCTAAGGTAATAGACCCACCCATCCTCTTTTGAGCCGATGGAGTATTGATGGAAGATTTCGGCCAGGCCGAGGTTTAGTCCGGTTTGGTGGTTCAGTGCGGCTATTCCCATAATGATGCAGTATGAATTGGTAGACAGTTGGGTAGGGCATAATCTAGTCTGCCTAAGAAATTCACAGATCAATGGTTAGACTGGAAACCGTAGTCCGGTTTCTATAATGGATAGAAGGGTGAAGGGGACAAAGCCTTCATTATCCCATGGGATGACATCTTTTTGGCTAAAGTCAAGTGGACCTCATCAGGTATGTTATAGTCCTTCCTGAATTCGGCCATGCCACCAGGGGTCTCTACTAGATATCTATACTTACCCATCTGGTGTATAATTTACCAATAAATTATATCGGTGCAAAAATCGTGCTCAGTAGCTCGGTTGAGCGCACACAGGAGTGCCTGGGTAACCTAAGTCTGCAAAGTAGAAAACAAAGGGGTTAAGCACTGATCATTGGACCGTGCTACAAATTAAAAGCAATTTACAAGAGCCCTACTTCGGCCTTGCGAGCTGGTTCTACCTCGGTCTGGCGTAACATTTGGTAGTGCGGTTTAAACTTTGGGTACGCAAGATCGGTTTTATTTATCTCGGTTTGAACGGTGGGTTGTTTACTTCGGTTAAGCCACTAGGGGCAGCTTTCTGAGTTTGGTTTAAAAACTAAGAAAGTTGGCTTAGCCCCAAGGCTCAGCTCGGTTGAAAATCGTGGTTCCTAGCCTAATTTGTTCAAACTTCGTTCGGTGGTCTTATTTCGGCTAAGGTAAAAACGAAGGTTGGATATCTTTTGAAGTTCTAGTTCGGTTATTGTCGAAAGTAACCTACCTATATTGGACAAACAATATCCTAGTTCGGTTGCTATGTAATTTTGGATCTAAGGCTAGGTTTTCTACAGAATAGTTCATACACACATGAGTTCTACTGGTTTTATCATGAAAGTACAGAAGCAAAGCAGAAATGGAAGAACATGTTTTGCAAAAATATAGTAAACCAAATGCATAAAACAAATATGAAAGCAAAAAACATGATGGGAAAGTACATTTGCTTACCAGATCAAAGAAGAAGGGACTGAAGGTGAAAACTGTTGCAGTAAAGGAAAAACACGAATAGCAAGAGCACAGAGAGAGAAGATGAAGAATAGTGAAGGTGAATGGTTCAAAGGCAGGATAATTGTTTTGTGGAAAGAAAGAGAGGGCGGGAACTGTTCAAAAATTGCGAAACACGAAGACGGCGTTGACAGCTGCATTCTACGAATGGGAGCGTGCCACGTGTATACGGAATGGGAAGCGTTACAGTCGTGATTGAAGAGACGTTTTAACCGGACAAAGTAAAGCCCGAAGTAAAATTAGCACGGCTTAAGGGCCCAAGAGTGCTCGGCTGGAAAGGCTTAATAAACTCTAGCTCGGCCAGTAGACTGGTAATCCCAATCATGTTGCGCAGATGGAATTAAGGGGCAATTGAGAGGGTAATTTTTGGGAAAAATTGGGCCGAGCTGCGAGTTGGGCTTCGTGGCCCAAAGTGCGAAGGACTAAGTAAAAAGGCCGTAATGATTACTCTGGCCCAATAAAAATGCAAAAGGGTTACTCCGGCCCAGGAGAGGCAAGGTTACTCCGGCCTAGGAGAAACAAAGTTACTCCGGCCAGGGAGGTAAAATTACTTCGGCTCAGGAATTATAAAGATACTTCGGTCCAGGAACGATTTAGAGTTATGCCGGTCTTGGAGTCATACCGGCCGAAAGTCATTGGTTCGGTCTAAGACCGTACCATTGGTTGTACATGAGAAAACCGAGATAAGGATAGAGTTAAGGGTGGAACCGAACTAGGAATAGTTCGGTTTACTCATTGGCTCTGCATAGCCAAGCTTAGTCCGGTCATATAGCAGTTCGGCCAAAGTAAAAACCATCCCACATGGTTTAAGCAGTGGGGGGGGTGTAAAAGGATAAGCATTATCCTTAGGAGTATGAATCCTAGGAGGACTCTGCATGGAGGAATAAAAGTCCTACTAGGATTGTGCCACAGGAAACTTATAAAAGCTCACAAACATCACCTTGGAAGAGGTAATTGAAGACAACACAATTTTGCTTTCTGAGAATATAGAGCTTTGTCTATTTTTCTGACTTAGGCATCGGAGAGGTTTCCGGCACACACCCGCCGGCTAGCTCACGTTTGTGTTTTCAGGTGATAAAGCAACGTCGTACGGAGGAGTGTGGACTTGGTCAACAGGATTATACGAGAAGGCGTATTTCTTTCCCGTACAATGTTAGTAGTTTTCTGTTAAAAAAGAGAACTTGATTTGTGTGTTATGTCATACAAAGTTGATTTCATATAATGTTTTGAGATTATCTAAAGCGTATCCTTCAATATTTTCATGAATTTTATGGGTAATTCAATTTGTGACTTAGTTCAATCATTTCTCACCTAATTTACAAACCAAAGAAAGAGTTTTCTTTGTCTTCATTTCTTGTTATTTCCCTCCAAATTGACCCACCCAAATAAAGTGAGTCTCCTGCGGGCTACGCATTTGGGGGAAATCTTGTATTGGGCCGAATGGGCTATTGAGGCCCCATCAAAGTATCTTGGGCCAGCTCATAGGCATTGACTTGGGTCCAGACTTACATGGAGTATGGTACCTTGAATAATTGTCCTCGTACTCCACTAGAGGGCTTTGAGCTCCATTTCTTCCTCTGGCAATGGCTGCTTGCTTGAACTTCTCACTTACTATTACTCTACTAACTTCAATCTTCATGGTGCTGTCATTGCTATTATGGTTCCAGGGATATGAGTTTCAATAATGGTTGCGTTTTTCTTAAGTTTAAATTTAAATTTGAGAAAATCTGATGGACTTACGAGATTTACGAGTGTCGTTTTGATAATTCAAATCTTTTATTTTATCCACAGCCATGTGAGTGGAGAGTTACGACTGTTGTTTCGATGATCCAAATCATTAATTTTACTTACACTCAAGTGAGTGTTTTATGGGCAAAATTTATTTTACTCTCCTGTGATTTGAGGTTAGAGTACTTTATCTCTTTATAGTTAAAAATATATAATCAGAAAGTTCCCATCTAGTTTTAGACCAAGTGTAACCATTAAAACCGTTAATTACAAATGTGAAATGACTGTAATATCCTCAAACTCTATACATTTTTTGTTATTTTCTTTCTCTTTCCTCTCTTATACACATAATTTATAATGTCTAACATTAATTCAATTAAATCACAATTAATTGTAAATTCTTAATTATTTATTTTAATTTCTAACATGTTTATCTAATTTTAATTTAATTATATTTTAGATCAATTCATAATTATTAATTATTTTATATTTTTATTTAATTATATTTTAAATCAATCCTTAATTATATTTTAATTTATTTTATTTTAATTAACATATTATCTAATTTTAGGTTTGGAGAAAATGAGAGTAAATTATCTTTTTGTTGTATTAATTTCACTTTATTTTAAAAAAAAAATCAAACACATTTTAAAAACTGATATGTATAATACATTTTTCGTTAGTTTGGATGAAAAAACTAACCGTACTATTTTAGTCCAAAACTGTCCAAAATCACATGGGGGATAAAGTGCTATAATCTCAAACCACAAGGGAGTAAAATGAATTTATTTTTATTTTTTTTTGACAAATTAATGGGAAAACAATATATAAACAGTAATTTTTTAAAAATTCAGGGGCATTACGTTGACCAGATGGATGCATAACGAACCCAAGTTTAACATTTTCTAGTTTTTTAAACCATTTCAGGGCGACTTTTCTGGTAGCAGAAGCATGTCTTGTTACTGGGGCAAAGAAGAAAGCATACCACACCAAGTATCATGACATAATTTATGCATATTTGGGACTAGGATTTTTAGCATTTATCTATAAATAAGAGATTTGTAGAAATTTTAGTCACAAATGATTGACTTATATAGAGATTGAAGGAGGATTTGTATTTTTCCCATTAGCTGAATTTTTCTCTTTTTCCAATTGAGGTAGGCAAGCTGTTTGTGTCAAATTATTGAGTTGTATTTGGATCATAAATTTAAATAGAAATATAGAAAATAAATAAATAAAAAGTGTGGGAAATGAAAATGTATATATATATGTTATACACATTTCTCTTATGTTTTTATTTTATTCCTTCTAATACATGATCTAAATATGGACTTATGTATAAGTGGCTTGTGGTTTTGTATTTCCCTATGATTAAACCAGCACAATAACAAGAGGTTATTTGATGGTTTTAGAGCAATATTCATATAATACCACTTGTTTCTTTATTCTCTAAAAATATTAAATTTTACTATTTCAACTAATAAAATATTAATTGAGGCACTACATGAATTTGTCGAAGGCTATATTATAATTTGGTGGTATTATATGCACCAATTAATATATCAATTAATGTACTAACATATATTATTACATTATTACTGATTCCACCCATTATACAAATTACAAATATCCAAAACTTTTAAAATTATGTCACTAATTGGTATAGTAATATATAAATTATAAATATCTGAAACTTCTAAAATTATGTCACATTATCTATTGATACAACAATTGATATATCAATTAATATACTAACATATGTTATGACGTTATTACTGACCCTACCCATTATATAAATTTTAAATATCCTAAACGTCTAAAATTATCTTACATCATCTATTAATACATTAATTAATATATCAATTAATAGATATAATATTATTCATTATAATTTCCTAACAGCACCACTTAAATCCTCCAAAGGAGTGCAAGTACCAAGGTCGGAGTTTTGAGCCAATGTCTTTGGGAAATCGGAATGTTAGGTTTTGACCAATCCAGTACTCTAGTTGGAGTGCATCACATACTACTATTATTGTTGTTTTATTATTATTCAGTGGGTATGATTTTAGTTTTTTGAATTTAATTTTTTTAAAATTGAATATTTTGTTTTTTCACATTTTTTTTAAATTTTTTTTACTTTTTTAGATGTACCTTATGTATCTAAATAGTAAATTATTTGTGAAAAATATTTTAAAAAATTCATAAATATATAAAAATATGAAAAATGTACTGATTTTTCATATTTTTATTTTATTTTTGGAATTTAGTGAATTTTTAAAAAAAAATTCACAAATATTATACTTTTTAAGTGTATTTACGTTAAGTGTGTTTAAAAATTAAAAAAATTACTTAATATATTAAAAAAATTCAGTGAAAACCAAAAAAATAAAATTTTTTGAAAAGTGAATTCTAAAAATTAAAAACAAACAGAGTGATTATATTTCTCGAGACAATGTTTTATTATTGAAAAATATTTGAATTTTTAAAATTTTTAAAATTTTTACTTAATATTTTACACACTTATTTATATTCATACGGGTATGTGTAAAATATTAAATAAAAAATTAAGTACATATATGATTTCGCTTTATTATATGGTTTCTTACATGCTGTATTGTTTTGGAAAAATAATTAAAAATTAGTTTTTTAGTTTTTTTAATTTTTTTTGAAAAAATATATAAAGAATATGAGAGATGATATGAGTTAAAATAGGTTAAAGCTAAAAGATAACTTTTAACTATTTTTTCAAAATAACAAATTACGTAGTCCATTTTAGTGAGTAAACTGTCAGTTGACTTAATAATGCCTCAGGAGACGCAGCAACGCTATAAAATATGTAATTTTATTTCTGAACGAGGAGTTATTGTAACTTTACCAAAAAAATACATAGAGTATTTATTATAGGGTCCGGCTTCTCTCAAGTCCGGAAAGGACTGGACCGTGCAGTTGGGCCTGTGGGGGCCATCACAGGTCCCGTTTTAAAAATCTGAGTCATTCAATGTGTAGAACTCGTCGAGTACTACATGCCTGTAAAAAATCACGTTGATTGGATATCGATAGCTATGTGATTAAATCAGTTTTGTATAAAAAAAAAAATAGACGGTGAAAAAATTAACGGTTGATAAAAAACTGTTTTGTTCGCATAGCTATCGATATCCGATTAACGTGATTTTTTACAGGCATATAGTATTCGACAAGTTTTACACATTGAATGGTTCAAATTATCAAAACAAGACTCGTGGTAGGTCCTCACGGACCCAACAGTATGATCCAGTCCGATCCAGGACTGGACAGAAGCCATTGGCTTTATTATAAATATGCATACGATATGCACCCTGTAAGGTGCATACGGAAGGCTTTCCCTTCAAACTGCCTTTCTATAACCACAACTTGAAGTATAAACTTCAACCATACGAGCACAAAATGATACTTCTGAGGGTTTATCGAGGCAACAGAGAAGGGCAAACTATGGGAAATAGGCCAAGGAGAAAAATGCAAAATACATTAGTAAAAGACACCTCAGGTTTAGGGGTGGTTTGAGAATATGTTATTTTATTAATTTTTAATTTTTATAAAAAAATATGTAATAAAATAAAAAAATGATGTGATATAAAAAAGATTAAAAAAAAAAAAAGGGGATAACAAATATGTAAAATAAGTAGGTTGTGATTGTAGAAAAGGGCAAATTGGGATAGTAAAAGACATCCAGAGGATAACAAATTGAAGGTAGTAAGCTAAGGGGTTTAAACTTTATTGCATCCAGAAGTTCAGATAATGCATTTTCAGGGGCACATCCAAACAAAACCTACTGTTTTTTTTTTATTATTATTTTTTTTAAGCCCTTTTTGTGAAGAATCCAATATGGATACACCTTTCTAACACACTGTCCAAGAGTTCAAACTCTGATAAAAAAAATAAATAAATTAAAAGTTAAAATATTGTAATAAAATGTTCTGCCACGTGAAGTTCAAGCATTATTAAAATTAATTTTGATTTAGTAATTAATTAAAATTAATTGACTTGCCAAATTTAAGTCCAGTAATAGCCTCAGATTTGGTTTAAAGGGTGATTTAAGAAGTTGATTAAAAGTTAATTTTTTAAATTTTTAAATTTTTTTTTGTCCTTTAAAAAATATAAAAGATGATTTGATTCAAAATAAATTAAAAGATTAAAAATTAACTTTTAATTAATTTCTCAAACTGTCTCTAAATGGCCAAATTCTCACAATGGCCTTTGTTTTTAATAATTTATGACTACTGACATTTGAAAATTCTTGTTATATGATTGGTCTCGTGTGTACGTCGACGTGACATTTCCTTCAACATTTGTTCCCACTTGTTATTATAGATACCACTGATTTTAAGGCTAATTTTGGGAAGACTAAATAAGTATATTTTTTGAATTTTTTTATATTATGTGTAGAAAAAGTAGAGAGGAGATATTGATTGATGTGACTCAAAAAAGATAAAAAGATAAAATAAATGCACTTTTTTAGGTTAGCCAAACTTGACCTAAATGTTTCTTTTTTGCTATATAAATGTGGAATGAATACTCCATTTTTAAAGAATGAATTCTATTTTTAAATTATACTTATTGTTTATGTTTTTTAGAACAATATAATAAAATTAGATAATTATAATTATTAAATCATTTTAATTTTTTTTGAATGATCTACTTAAAAAAATCGACGAAATAAACAATTCTGATTATCAAAACGAACTTCATAGTAAATCTCACGAGATCCAACAGCACTCTCCAATTCTCGGGATAAGCTTCCCTCTATGCCTCTTCTCTCCATACCTCTCTGTATTCTTCTTATAAGTTTTAATTTGAACACATATTGATAATTCAAACTGTCTATCTAGTAAGTTTCGCAATAAATATCATTCATATAAAAAAATAAAAATACAAAAATAAATTGTATTTTATTTTATAAAATGAATGGTAGTTCAAAACAAGATGTTGTCTAATTAAACCACAAATTACAAATGTCTGGAAAAGCTCTATTACTATTTTATGGGGCAATCCCCATCGATGTAATGAAAGTGAAGGACCCACGACAATGACAGAACGCCCCGAATAAACGATCCGTTTGCCAAGCAGAGTCTCGGAAAATCTTCCCTCTTTGCCTTTTGGAAAACGACTTGTAAACTTTATTATGACCATTTCTTATTGGTTGTCCGTAGATTGTTCTTATGTTTATAGTTGTTTGATGAAACTAATTTTTTGCTTAGATGACTTTCATTGCGAGACCTATAAGATAGACAGTTCAGATCGTTAATATAAATCCGAATTAAAAACTACTAAAAAAGTATAAAAAGATATAAAGAAATGAAATATAAAATATGAAAAAAAAACTTATCTCTCAATCCTCACCTGAATAAAATCTTCCCAATCTAATTCCATTTGTCGTTTGGGAAGTGAGTTGGCTTTTTGACTTTTTTAGCTATTTTAACTTAGAGTTAAAAAATTTGATTTGAGAAAGGTTTTTGGCTTTTGATTTTTTTGACTTTTTTGTGAAAGAAAGAATATAATGATTATGGATTGAATGTGATATTTTATCTTATTAAATTAAAAAGTCTATTTTATTTTTTATAACTATTTTAATTAAAATAACTAAAAAAACTTCTTCTCAAACATAGGCTTAATGAGATTAAAAAAAAATCTTTACAAAAGTAATAAATACCTAACAAGTAATCCCCAACACGGTCGCCAGATTCCCGGTCACCTTAGCGTCTGCCATCTCAAGTTTTTCCAAGCCCCCTTTTCTAATGTCTCATTCTTAATTTAATCAAATCATACTATTAGTACATAATATCTATTAGTACATAATATACAACAATGATAGAGGGCCTTAATTTTTGTGACTCAAATGGCTTAAATTTGCCAAAATAACGTCGTTTTGAGTACAAAACAGCATCAAAATTGCCAAAACGACGTCGTTTTGACAAATTTGAGCCATTTAAACCACAAAAATTAGGGCCCTCAAACATTTTCCCATAATATATATAGTATTGGCCCACTGACATGCAGTCATGAAATGCACATTTCAACAATAATATGCCATGCTCCACTGTAATTTAAAGTTATACGGGACCCAAAACATTAATAGTAGTACTCATACTTCAATGATAAATTTAAATTCACTCCAACCAAAAAAAAAAAAAAAAAAAAAAATTTATTCAGAGTGTGTTTGATTTCAGTTTTCTGAATTCAATTTTTTAAAAATTAAATTTTTTATTTTTCGTATTTTTTTTGTTTTCAGTAAATATTTTTAAAATTTTAGTAATTTTTTTTTACTTTTTTAGATGCACTTTACTTAGATATATCTAAAATAGTAAAATATTTGTGAAAAAATATTTTAAAAAATTAATAAATATACAAAAATGTACTGAATTTTTGTATTTTTTTATATTTTTTGATATTTAGTGTATTTTTTAAAGATTTTTTTCACAAACATTAAACGTTTTAAGTATATTTATGTTAGGTGTGTCTTAAAATTTTAAAAAAAATACTTAAAATATTAAAAAAATTCATTAAAAATATTAAAATACGAAAAATAAAATATTTTCTGAAAACTGGAGCCAAACAAGTTATAAGACACCCATAAGTGAATTTTTTAACACTATCAAAATACGCCAAGTCAACTATTAAAGACAAATATTAAGGTAGCATTCGGTTTTGTATTTAAAATTATGATTTGAGTGTAGAGTTATATTTTGAGTTTGTGAGTTTTGCAATTAATTTGAAAGAAAAAAAAATTGTTTGGTTATGAATTTTGAAAAGAATTTTAAATTATGATTTAAATTGAGTGTTGAATTTTTGAAATAAATGTTGAGTTTGTAAAAAGTTATTTGATTATGAGTTTCGAAATAAGTTTTCAAAACTTAATTCAAAAACTTATAACTCATAACTAAACACACAACTTAAAATTCTATTAAAAATTCTATTCAAAACTCATAACCAAACTCTTTTTAAAATTCAATTCAAAAAAATAATTTTTGACAAAATAATTTTTTTATTTAAAAAATTAAAAAAATTCCGAAAATATTTTTTATTTAAAATATTAAAAAATATTTTTTTATATTTTTATTTTTTAAAAATTACCGTGACAAATTAATTTTTATTTCAAAATTTTTTTTTTGTTAATTTTAAATAAATGTCAAAATAATGTCATTTTGGTCTCAAAAAAATATTTTCTTTGTTTTAAAAAATAAAAAACAAATATAATTTTTTTTTTCTTCCAGATAATAGGTGCCAAATGCTATTTTTTTTTTAAAAAAAAAAAAATTAGCATTTTCGGTCAACCCGCCGGTCGTCTGGGGAGACAACCAGGTAGACCTAAAATTTCAAAAACTATCTAGGCGGATGACCCGATGGACGACAAAGTAGACCAAAAATTCAAAAGCTCTCTGGTTTACCAAACATGTTTTCAAAATGTATTTTGAAATTAATTTGAAATTATGATTTGAAAAGTGTAAGCAAACAAAGGGTTGATAATAGATGTGAAATCATGGTTTGACTTACAAACCAAACCCAACCTAACTTTGTATAAACTCTTATTTCCTTTTATGTTGTGTTTGGTTGAGGGATTTGGAAAGGGATTTGGAAAGGGAAAGGGAAAAGGTGTGTGAAACTAGGTGAAATGTAGATATATTTTATTCATATTTCACCAAACTTTTTCCTTTCCCTTTCTAAGGCCAAGTTTGGGAAGACTAAAAAAGTGCACTTTTTGTCTTTTTGGACTAAAAAATTGAGGTTGAAAATATGGATGTTTGGATTAACTTTTTGACTTTTTATGAAAAAATATGTAATAAAAAATTGTAAAAATTGATTTGTAGAGAAAAATTTAGGGAAAAATTTGAATTGGGAGTTGTGCAGCCGTAATTGTTGACTTTTGGTGAATAGTATTAACTTTTTAGCTTTTTGAGTAACATTTTAACTTTTTAACTTTTTTGGATCTTTCCAAACTTGACCTAAATTTCTCTTCAAATCCTCCAACCAAACACAGCGTTAGACTCACTCTCAACCACTATCCTCTTCCTTTCCAACTATCGCCACCTCTTCTTTCTATAGCTATGTAGCCCTTCTGCCCCTATCTCCTCGGATGTCCTTTCCAATGAGCCTCCAACACTTTCTCACTGGTAGCCCCTTTTCAACTTTCCTTAAACCCCTTCTTACATCGACTGCTACACTGCAGCTTCTTTTCACTTGTTCTCTTCTACTCGTGGCTCTCTTGTCATAACGTTCTTTCTTTTCGCTCTCGTTAGTAGTGGTGGTAAATTGTGGGGCTGGGATGTGAGAGGAATGGAAATGGAGAATGTAGAGGCTAGGATGACACAATAGAAAATGGAGAGGGGAGAGAAGGGGTCACGGAAGGTAAAGAGGGAATGATATGGGGCAATAGGCGATGACAAGGGAAGAAATGAAAGGTTCTGAACAGTTAAGGTTTGAGAGAGAGAGTATAAGAAAGAGTAGCAAATAGCATAAAGGAAATGGAGGAGTTAGAGAGGTTGCGAAGGTAGTGCCGTCGACGGAGGCAATAAAAGGTAGCTGGGTGGGTGGTTGGGGTTGGTAGGGTATGGTTGAAATTATTTGAGGTGTCCAAAGAGAAAAAAGAAAATTCAAATTTGAGAATGGAATGTCTTAAGAAATAGGGTGTCCAACCAATTTTTTAGAGTGTATTTAGAAGCCCTGATAATGTTTCTTAGAAGTTCTTTATATTTTTGGGTTTTTGACAAATGCTTTTTTTTTAAACTTTTTTTTATTCTACTTTTAGGTTTTAGAAAAAAGTATTGTAAAAAAAATGATACATTTGAAAATTTACAAAAATTGCTTTCTTAATGTTTCTAAATCTAAAAAAATACATATTTACTTTTAATTGTTCACCCAAAAATAATTAGTTAATATTTACTCTAATAATTATTTAAAAAGTTTTCTAAATAGATAAATATTAATTGAAACTTTCATAATACTTTCAACTGAGAAGGGTAAAAGAAGGGCCGAAGAGGGGTTAGGATGGCGAAAAAAGGTGATGGAGGGGTTGTTGTGGCTGGGAAGGGGTGGGGGTAGAAAAAAAAAGGCTTTAATTATTGATGGGTGATTTTGAGGTTAGACCCTAAGGAGTCAAGGTTCTAGAGTCACCCTTAGGTGTTGTTATATAATAGGGTCACTCAATTATGTAGCAAAAAGTTACGGATTCGCACATAGATAGGTGTGGGTGCTGATTTCCGACCACACTGCCAAACAGGTACTCAGCAGGAGAGCACAGGTACAATAGACCGTGCCCGAACAACCTGTCACAGAAAGATAAGAATTTCAGTGGTGGTTCGTCCACCCGGGGGCACTCCGACGATCAAGTCAGTACTCAATTATCTCTCAAAGATAGCAAACAGTGCTTAACTCACTAGTCAGAATACAAAAAAATACCTTAGACCCACGAGCGTGCCTTATTTTTATAGCCAGCACTAATCTGATCCATGTAGAAGCCTAGCTTCAATGGATTTTGGCTCAATACTTATCTTGGACTTCCAGCCAGATAGAGATAAACTCCATAAGAGCCTTATCTTTATCCAGACTGAGATCCTCCCCTATTCTAGGACTCCTGTCCCTTATCCAATCATCTCAGATTCTGGTATCTTTGCAGATAACCTTGGCCTAGCAAAGATAACCTCGGCACCATGACCAAGACACGTGGCACCTCGGTTGACACTTCGGTGTCACCTTGGCCACGTGTTGTCATTCACAAAATATATTTCCACAATTGCCCCCTAGGTTCTATTACCTCGGCATCCTGAGGTGATGGAACCTACATCGTTTGTCTACATAGTACGTCGGCTAAGACTTACTCTATCCTTCATTACCGAGGGCATCACACGTCGGCTCCATATAACCAAGACTACAGTCTGTTTTACCAATGCCTAAAAGCCAAGAACCAAGTTTCTCAAGTTCTTTAACCGAGATCGTCCCTCTAGCTGAGGTTCTCACTCTATTAAATCAAGAACTCTAAGAGTTCTATCTGCGCATGAGCTGTCACACACGGTTTTCTCAACCGTTTCAGCCACGTGTCATTCTCTCATTGATTCATACCTGACACGCGCAATTAGGTTGCGTTGCTTCTACATACGCTGCCTGACAGACACGTCGTCCAAGGCATATCATTATGGTTTGCCGCCTTTTCGTGTTTATAACAAAACATCTCCCTCTCTCTCCATCTTTTCACTTTTGAAAATTCAATTTTCAATCAAATTTTCTCTTTCTAACGCTTTTCTCCCAAATCCTCCATTTTCGTGCTTTGAAACTTCTACATTTTGCTCTAATCATCTACTCTGGTGAGCATTTTGTCATCTGGCTCTGACTACTCACACCGTCTGACTCCGACGATCTTCATTCCGGCGTCCCTTCTGTAGACATTGCTTGGTAAATCCTCAGCTTCTTATTTTCATTCCCAGTTCTGTTCTGTTTGTTTAATGCATTTGAATCTACCTCATGCTCTTTGTACTGCATTCATTAGTCTGGTGATTTTGCATTCGTAGTTGTACTCCATTTGTATCTCCATACTTTGGTTATCACCCCTTGTTTTTGAATCTATCTTGTTCTTTGAATTTCATCATTTTGGGTGTCAAGCATGCTTGTTTATGACTTTGTATTGTTCAATCTATTTTTGTGTCTATATATACACATTCATATTGCTCACATACTTGATACTTTAGCAATTTGTCACTGTTCTTGGCTTTTGCACGTCTACACACATTTACTCTGTGTTCTTGAATTTCTGTTGCTTTTTTTAGTCTGAATCATGCTCTTTTTCCTATTTTCTTGTTGCGTTTTCTAGATTCTTGCCTTCAATTCTTGTTTTTGTAGACCTAGGCTTGGGAACTTACTATCTCTAAGAAACTTGGAACAAAACTCCCCTAGATCTTGAAAAAACCCTTGCCCTAGTTCCTGTTTTAGGGTTTTAGCCGAGGTCCTTTAAACCCACACGAACCACTCTCTTCTGAAATCTTGCACCTTCCTCCTTTAGCTGACGTCATGGGTATGTTTAGGTAGATGGTGGACACCCCAGAAAAGCTTGAGTACTTTAAGAGAGAGTTTTTCATCCCTGCCGATATCTATCTTAGGTTGGCTGGGGAGGAGGACTCCATCATGCCCAATGACAACTTCATGCCCTTCCCAGTAGTTGATTTTATAGAGTGTAGACTTAGGTTCCCTCTAAACATCATTTTTTGACAAGTCCTTCATTACTACAAGCTCAACCCGATGCAATTAGCCATTAACTCCTATAGAGTCATTAATGGTATCATTACTTTAGCTAGCCGAGAAAATGCTAGGATAACACTAGCTGACATCCAATACCGTTATACCATGTGTGGCCTGAAATCAGGAAAAGGCTACATCTATTACCTCAAGTTGAGATCCACTGAGTACAAACTCATTGCCGACCTCCCAGACTCTAACAAAGGAGCTGGAGATGATTATTTCATCGTCTCGGGAAACTGGGAGTTCTCACCTGATGACGACCTCTATCTCTACCCTTTGAGTCGAACAGTGTTTAATAAGGGTAATGGTAAGAACCAAGTGCCACTTTACATGTTTTTAAGTCTTTATTACTTTGTTCCTTTTATATGTTCTAATGTCTGTTTTTTGTACTTGCAGCTCTTCCGTAGCCATCAAAAGACTTCCGCAAAACCTTCTACCCCAGTAAGGACTTTAAGAAGCTACTGTGTTTGCCAGTTGATCTGTGCAAGGCCCCTCTGCTGCTCAACTACATCCTAACCTATAAATCCGCCTTGTCCGACGTCCCCAAGAAAAGCAAGTCTCCACCTTTAGCAACAACTCCCCCTAACACTTTATCACCACGGCCTAACCAAGCCTCAACCTCCGATCCAGCAGAGCAACCATCAACATATGCCCCACAATTGATTCCTCCTGCCCAACGCCAACGCAGACGTCGAGTTCTAATTTATGTCCCTGCTAGTAGAACCCGCAGCCGAAAACGCCGACCTTCTAAGTCATCGGCCTACGACCCAGAAAACCTTCCTACTGCACTTCCAGCTATCCGTCTTGGCACCAAAGTAACTGTAGCCGCCACTACTGAAGAGATGGGGCACAAACCAACAGTTGTTAAAGACCTACTCACAAACATCCCCGGGGTGGTGACAGTTCAATCCTTATACTCTCCTTCCCAACCAACCCCAAAGCCAAAACGGATGAAGAAGGCCAAGGCAAAGGCCACAGTGACTCAGATCGATTCTGAGGACACTGTGCCCATCTCGAAGCTAGCCGAGGCCGAGAAAAGCACCTCTTCCACCAAATAATGTCCAGCCGAGGACCCAGCATCCGAGGCCCCACCACCCAAAAAGCCGAGGTCCGACCACCAAGAAGGCTATAACTACTCTCGAAGCATAACCTGGGCGCCTGAGATCATGCTTGACGATAGGCCTCTTACCGCCGGTGACAATGCTGCAAACCTTGAAGTCAGCGCGACCCTGTCCACGGCAATTCTTTTGCCCGAAAACATGAACGCATGGCCGAGTCGCATGAGTATGAGAATTTTGCTCTCATGATGCACCACTCTATTTTGATAATCCTCTAATACTCATCTCTTCATAGTTCTTTCTACATTTAGAAAAAATCTTACTAATCTATTTTACTTATTGCAAGCTATTCAGCATGCCCATTCGTATGTTGTAAAAATCGAGATGATGAGGAATGAGTTGGCAAAAAACCCCAAGGAAGCAGTCAAATTCCTCTCTTCACTCAACAAGGTCGAAGCTAACAATCGCACTCGAATGGACCAAGCCAAGGATGCTAAAACTGCCCAAAGTCTGGCCGAGGAAAAGGCCAAAAAGGCCAAAACAACCAAAGACAAAACCGAGGCAGTAAGAGTCAACCTCGAAGTTGCCAAGGCCAAGGTAGCTGACATGGAGGCCAAGCTTCAGGAAGCCCTTGCCAATAAGGAGGCCGAGGTAAAGGTGGCCGACGAAAAAGCCTTCAAAGAGGGTCAGGCCACCGTCCGTGACCAATACAAATAACAAGTCAACTTGGCTTGCAACCGAGGTTATTACCTCGGTTGGATGGCGGCCCTCAAAAAATTGGATGTTTCCATGGACTCTGACCTTCGAGACATCAACCAACTTGAGGTGCCTTTCCCACCAGAGCCTGAAGATGACACTGAGGACGATGAAGCCGACGAAGTAGAGGAGGAGACTGCCACTGATGCGAAGTCTCCCACCCTCAATGAGCAAATAGACCTGACTCAGGACGAGAATGATGACTTGGCCTCCAAGGACGTCTCCTTCAAACCAACCACATCTGAGGCCGAGGTCTAGTGTGATGAAAAGAGTCTAGATCAAACATTACAAGAAATAGATGCTGAAATTGAGGCCGACAAGAATGCAACATCACCAGCCAATCAAGCCAACCCTAGTACTTAGGATGTTTTTATCTTTTCCTTGTTTGTATTTTGTTTTGCCTGAACAATGTAGTTTCACATTTGGCTGATGTGCCACTTTTGTAATCTAAACACGTAATCTTTTGTGAATACAAGTTTTCTCCATTCTTCTAAGTGTTTGAATGTCTTCTTTTTCTTTTATGTGTGTTCTACCACTTTCATACTTAGAATTATTTGGCATGGCTTCAATTTATACCTTTAACTGTATAATCTCCTCGGGGTAAAACATCTCGGACATAACTTCTAATTGTTTATCTCGACTTCGGCTTAACACTTTGAAAACATTTTCACAAGTGTTGTTTCAAACTTGCCACTTCACTCTCACCTATCAAGACTTCTGTTTTCTATACTTCCCAATTTTGGAAACCCGGTTATCTCGACAAGTATGTATGTACTTCTTGCAATATTACCTCGGCCAAACTTCAAACTTGTAAATTTTTCTAAAAATTTGAACAAGTGTTAAGCCAACTCTAACTTGTAAATTTCTCCCAAGCACTTTAAACTTTACTTAACATTCTCTAGTTCCTTGCATCCTAATGTAAACTTAAGTTTCACTTATGTCCACATTAAGTACGTATAGTTTTTGCCGAAGTCAGATTCAAACAAATGCTAGCCGAGGTTCTCAACCTTGGTTTCTTTGTTAATCTAACTGAAATGCCCGTAGTTTCATTCTAAGTTTAATTTTGCCGACATGTAAGGTTATGCTAAACCAACTTAGTTTAACTCCATTGTATGTAAGTCTAATTTCATCTCTGCTATATAATAAGTTTAAGTTATTCGTCATGTTTCAATTGTCAACTTAGTTCAACTCTATTATATGCAAGTATAATTCAACTTTGCCATATAATAAGTCTAAGTTATTTGTCATGTTTCAATCAGAAACATCTCCAACTTAGTTCAAATCTATTATATGCAAGTATAATTCAACTCTGTCATATAATAAGTTTAAGTTATTCTTCATGTTTCAATTAGAAACATCGCCAACTTAGTTCAACTCTATTATATGCAAGTATAATTCAACGCTGCCATATAATAAGTCTAAGTTATTCGTCATGTTTTAATCAGAAACATCGCCAAAGGACTAGTCAGTCTAATCACAGAAATTTTCAAATTCTTAAAAAATCAAGCTAAAAAAGAACTTTATTTCTACCTCGGCTAAGAAAGTTATGACATAAATTTTGAAAAAACAAAAAATTCTAATAATAGAAAAAATTTAAGTTGCACGTGTTCTAGGGTGTTGACAACTCTTTGCCTTCACTTTCTCCAAGCCAATATACCCCATTGCCGGTGACTGAGATAATTCTATAAGGCCCCTCCCAATTTGGGCCTAGTTTGCCCTCTCTAGGATCCTTCTTGTTGCCGACCACTTTCCTCAACACAAGGTCCCCAACTTTGAATTCTCTTAGGTTAACCTTCTTGTTGTAAGTCATAGCAAGTTGTTGCCAGTATGCCCCCAGTCGAATTGTTGCTCTCTCCATTCTTTCTTTCAACAGGTCCAGATCTCGGACCAAGAATACCTCATTAGTCACATTCTCTACTCCATGGGTTCTGATCCCTGGGATGTCGACTTCTAGTGGGATGACTGCTTCGGTGCCATAAGCTATGGCAAATGGGGATTCCCTAGTTGATCTTCTCGGCGTAGTCCGATATGCCCAGAGTATATTAGGAAACTCATCTACCCACTTTCCCTTTACTGCTTCCAGCCTCTTCTTGATCCCATCTACGATTATTTTATTGGATGCTTTTGCTTGACCATTACTTTGAGAGAAACTTGGAGTGGATTAATAGTTCTTGATTTTGTACTTTGCACAGAAGCTTTTGATTAGCTTACTGTCAAATTGTGTACCATTGTTTGCTACTATTGCCTTTGGGATCCCAAACCTAGTAATGATGTTCTTTACATCAATATCTCAAATCTTTGCAAGGGATTCAGCTTCTACACAATTTGTGAAGTAATCAGTTGCTACCAGCATGAACTTCTTTTGTCCAGATGCTTGGGGTAGTTGTCTAACAAGATCCATGCCCCACTGGGCAAATGGCCAAGAGCTGGACACTGGGTTCAAATCTGCTGCTGGTTGATGTATCAAAGGCGCAAACATTTGACACTTTTCGCACTTTCTAACATAGGCTTCAACATCCTTCTGCATGTAGGACCACTAGTACCCCCGAGTAATGACCCTATGAGCGAGTGATCTGTCCCCAACATGGCTTCTACATACTCCTTCATGTATTTCATACAAGAAGTCTTCAACTTATGAGGGATACACATATCTCAAAAGGGACCAGTAAAAGACCTTCTGTAGAGATGTCCTTCTACTGTCAGACTGAACCTCGCTGACTTTAGTCTGGTCTTGTGTGCCTCTTTTCTGTCCTCTGGTAGCTTCTCATCTCTAAGGAACATTACAATTGTGTCCATCCAACTTGGGCCCATCTCTAGACACATTGCTTCGTACTTTGTGATCAGTGGTTCCACACTTGGGCCTGACAAATAGTTAACCATTATTGTCCTTGCCTTCCCTGACTTCATTGCACTAGCCAGGTTAGCCAATGCATCGGCATGGCTGTTGTTATCTTGGTTAACCTGTTGTAGTCGGCAGTCTTGAAATAAGGCCAGTAGTCTAACAACCTCTTTGACAGAGGCTATCATTCTTTTATCTCGGACTTCATATTCGCCTGTTGCTTGGTTCACAATAAGCTGGAAGTCACAGAAGACTACTATCTCGTCGGCTTCCATGGCTACTGACAACTTTAGTCCTGCGATCAGTGATTCATATTCTGCTTCACTGTTTGAAGCCTTAAATCCCAATCGAATAGATTGTTCGAACATTTGCCTATCTGGCAACACTAGCACTACTCCTGCCCTCGCTCCCTGAGGGTTTGAACTCCCATCAACGAATAGGCGGAAGGAGTCGCCGATGTAAATGTCGCAAGGTTTAAGTTTCTCTTCTTTTTTATGCTCTGTTGATGTGGGGTTTTTCATTCCTAGCTAGGTTTCTTCTTGTTCACCTGGACATCCTAAGTCGCGGCTCAACGGAGCCCGACGTGGGATGGCTCTAGGTGTGAACTCGGCCACGAAGTCGGCCAGAACCTGGCCTTTGATTGTTGTTCTGGGTCTGAACTCCAAATTGTATTGGCCCAATACCACTGCCCATCTGGCCACCCTGCCTGTCAGATCTCCTTGCTGTAGTAAAGACTTCAAGGAATGTTCAGTCAATGCCACAATCTTGTGAGCTTGGAAATAGTGGTTCAACTTCTTAGAGGCTATTATCAAAGCCAATGTCAATTTCTCCAAGGGTAAATACCTAGTCTCTGCGCCTGCTAGGGTTTTACTCACATAGTAAACTGTCCTCTGTTCTCCATTTTCTTCTCTTATTACCACTGCACTCACTGCATACTCTAAAACCGCCAAGTATAAGAACAGTTCCTCTCCAGGTACTGGATTAGAGAGAACTAGAGCTGTGGTTAGGTATTTTTTTAAGTCGGCCAAAGTGACTTCGCACTCATCTGTCCACAAAAAATCTTTGGCCTTCTTCACTAAACCAAAAAATGGTTTGTATTTGTCAGAACTTCTACTTATGAACCTATTCAGGGCTGCGGCCCTTCCGGTCAACAACTGTATTGTTTTTCCGATGTTGGGCTCTTCAAGTCCAAGATGGCCTTGATTTGATCTGGGTTTGCCTCAATGCCCCTTCTAGTAACCAAGTATTCTAAGAACTTACCAAACTTGTGACAACCCTCACCTTTGATGAGTGCTAATCTCTGATTAAGCATGATAAGTAACTGCTTATGATGAAATCCTGAATTGATTATATGAGTGTGATGTTTGTAATTGCATTTCTATCTATTAGCTATAGAACGATCTGTTCATGTTTTAAGTTTCGAACTGTGAATTGAAAGTCTTGTCGGCGACCGATTCAGAAATTAATTAGTGTTATATGCCAATTAGAATTTATGTGATTTTATGATAGGCTAAATTAAAATTTGATTCGGAAGGATTAAATTAGACTAAATATAGTTAAATCACATTAGTTTGAGGTTATTAGCAAATTGCCATTGAGTGGCCATTTCCTACAAACTTTGTTTGGACTTAATTGTTACATTTCATATCATCTCCTCAGCTTTTTCTAGACCCAAACCGTATGAGAGAGGAAGAGTAGAAAAAAGGGTTGAATTCACCTAGATTTTGCTTGAACTTAGAAGATTTGAAGGTTAATTGCAAAATTGAGCTAGCACTTTTGGAATTCAAGACTTAAGGTAAAGAATTCACCTTCTTGGTTGTGAATTTAAGTTGTTCTTGCATGATTCATGAGAAAATTAGTGATCTAAGTCAAGATTTGATTTAAAGTGTTGAGCTGAGAGTGAATTCATGCATGCATGTACATGTTCTTGAAATTTGAAGTTGTTCTTCATGAAATCCTCACATGCATGTCCATATTTTAGTTGTAACCCATGAATTCACCATGATTTTGGAGCTAAATCTTGCATTTGATCATGTGTTAGAAGCTTTGAATTCAAATGGACATATGCATGGTGCATTTACATCATGTTCTTGCTTGATTCATGGAGTTTCTTTGAAATTATGTTCAATGGTCTCACCTTTGGGCTTGATTTTGCAAATTCACGTTATACTATGAGTTTTCAAGTGTTTTCCAAAAAATTGGCCCAAAAGGTTGAGTTTTGAAGTGTTGAATACTTGGTTTGAGATTGGGAGGCAAATCTGGAGATTCCAAATTTTGGCTTCCACGCTCGAGCGACCATCTTTTGTTCAGAGCTCCGCTCAAGCGAAGGAATGATGGCTCGAGCGTAGATTGCAAGCTCTCAGATTTTTTTTGGTGCACGTAGACGCACGCTCGAGTGATGAAACCTACGCTCGAGCAAGGACTGTGTTTCACGCTCGAGCGAGCATCGAGCGAGCATCGAATGGAGATTTTCAACATCCAGCACTTTTTGCATTTTTACAGACCGCTCAAGTAAGGAAGTCCATGCTCGAGTGACCCCTCTATTTTGGAAAGCTCGCTCGAGCGTAGAAAGCCACGCTCGAGCGAGACCCCTGTGTTTCTGAAAAATTCTGAAGAGTGTTTTAAAGTGCATTTTTGCGTCCTCATTCCATCCTAGGCATTCCCAGGCCTAGTTTAAGGCATCTTAATGAGGATAATGTTATAGAACCACACCAAGTATAATTAGGGGCTAAGTTATTAATCCCGAGTATGTGTTCGTTCTGCAACTGTAGGGTTAGCATCCGAGGACGCTCGTTAGCTTGTCTATAGCCCAGTGCTCTGTGAGTAACAATGTTGTAAAGATATGTTCAATTATGATTATTTTCTGAATGATTAACTGTACTGCTTACTGAAATGCTATTGTTCAATGGACGAATGTTTGTCCTATTTGTAAACTGTATCCGTGGCATCCATAGCAATTTACTATTACTATACTGTTATTACTACTGTCACAGAGATCTCTGTCGGTTCCCATGTTTGGAACCATTACTGTTACCGTTATGATGGCCATCAACTAACTATTCGGTCTGTTAAGACCTACTGTACTGTTTTGCTATTGGATGTACCACATATTACTACTTTGGTTTCTAAATGACCGATATGACTGTTTAATTACTAAAAGAACATTCATTCTTAACCTCTTTACACAGTTGTTATTCACTGGGCTTTAGCTCATTGTTTATATATATATATATATAGGTGTCCAGGCACCGAACCGGAGCTAGAAGCATCGGATTAGCTCTTGTTTTGTCAAGCCAACCACCGTGCCTCACCTCGAGGTTCCAAGTCCATTCAAGCTACGGCTGTTTTGGGGTGTTCGGATTCACTCTTCTGTTTCTGTCTTGTAATAGATGTTATAGACTCCTACTGTACAGTTATGGCATAAGGATTGAATCCCTAACTTGTATGTATGTGTATCTGATATGTAAATGTGTTTTGGTTACGAATGTGACTTGTTCATAAAAGTCTTTTTGCATTCAGACTGTCACAGCTCATTGGACACCTTTTATTTATTGTTTTGGCTTCCGCCAGCTCCTTTACTCTGTATTACTGTCATTACTGTTAAGCAGGCCTTTGGTAATTACGGATTATTGGCCGGTTGCAATGCTAAACCCATAGGGGCGGGTTTGGGTCGTGACAAAACCCAACTCCAAATGTGCATTTCGAAGTATTGAGTCGAAGCTGGTATGTTCTAAGGATGTCAAAAACTACCTTCAAGTCGGCCAGATGATCATCAGGTTCTTTGGTCTTCACGACCATGTTATCAATGTATACTTCCACTGTTTTGCCAATTAGATATCTGAACATCTTGGTCACCAACCTCTGGTAGGTTGCTCCTGCATTTTTTAACTTGAATGGCATCACTTTGTAGCAATACAGCCCTTTTGGGGTGATAAATGCAGTCTTTTCCTCACCAGGAGAGTACATTGCTATCTGATGGTACCCCCTGTATGCGTCCAGGAAGCTCATCCTTCCATGCCCTGAAGTGGCATCCACCAATTGATCGATTTTGGGGAATGGAAAACTGTCTTTGGGACAAGCCTTATTCAGGCTAGTGAAATCCACACAGACCCTCTACTTTTGATTCTTCTTCTTCATAACAACTGTGCTTGACAACCAAGTTGGGTAGTTTACCTCTCGAATGGCTTTGGCCTCTAGCAGTTTATCGACCTCCTCTTTTACTGCCTCAACATGCATCAAGGTCGGCCTTCTTGCTTGTTGGATGATAGGTTTAGCCAACCTGTCTACATTCAGACTATGACAACTGATTTCGGGGTTAATGTTAGGTATCTGGTATGGTGTCCAGGAAAACACCTCAATGTTTGCTCGTAAGAATGCTTCTAACTCCTTTTCCTCCTTCTCGGCCAAACCTGAGCCGAGAAGGAAGAAGCGTTCTTCATCCTCTTGTTGGACAAGGATCTTCTTTAAAGCTTCCTCGCTTTTGTCGGGCAGTTCTTTGCCGACGTCATCCAGGACCTCCATGTCTTCGTCTTCAATCTCTACTGTTTTTACTTATCGCACGTTGCAGGTGGATTTCATTACTGCCATGGAGTAATTCTTTGCCTACACCTGATTCCCTTTGATCTTCTCAATTCCATGCTCTGTTAGGAACCGCAATAGCTGGTGCAGTGTGAAGGGAACAACCCTCATTGTGTGCAACCATGGCCTTCCCAAGATAACATAGTAAAGGGAGGGGATGTTAATGACGGTAAACTCTGTGCTCACCATCCTATTGTCTGCCTATACCTCCAAATTTATTGCCCTCAAGGGCCATGTCGGCGTTCTATTGAACCCGACTATTGGACTGTTGGACAGCTCCAGATCATCTTGGTGAAGGCCAATCTGCTTGTAACATCTGACATACATGATGTCACAAAAGCTGCCTTGGTCAATTAGAATACGCCTTACTTGGCATTCTCCAATCTTGAGGGATATCACAAGCGCATCGTTGTGTGGATACTGCACCATGTCTAGGTCGGCTTCAGTAAAGGACACCATTGGTCCCTTGCACTCGTTTGCCCTAGGCCTTTTTTGTTGGACCTGATACACGTGTTGTAAGTATTTCACCCTCTGAGTCTTCCTACGTACGTCATTCTCATTGATCTTTGAGTGAATTACATTGATCACTTGAGGTCCGTCTGCTGGCAGTTGTGGTGCTGGTGGAGGTGGTGTTATCGGTGCCTAGGACAGCCTTGCTTGTTCTTCCCTTGTTCTGGCCTCATCTACCAAGTCCCTTAAGTGACCTTGTCTCACAAGGTCTTTCAAATGTGTCTTTAGGGCTCTGCACCCCTGAGTCAGGTGCCCATCCTCATTGTGGTAGGCAAAATGCTTCCCCAGGCTTCTTCCCATAAATTTGCCAGGGATCTTCTTTGGTGCTCTGTAGTAAGGCTGGTTCCTGATTCTTTCCAGGACTTTGTAAACAGGGATCCGGAACACTGTGGTGACTGCTTGTGCAACCCTTAAGGCCTCGTTTGGGAACAGGCTAATTTAGTAACTTTTTGGCTATTTGGCTAAAAAGGTAGGTAAAAAAAATTTGTATGTTTGGGATGACTTTTTGGCTAATTACGAAAAGATGTGCAAAAAGTAGAGAGAAAAGAGAATCTTTGACTTTTTGGTATGGGTTGTTGGCTTTTTGACTAATTTAGTAACTTTTTGGCTAATTGGCTAAAATAGCCTCTTGCCAAACGAGGCCTTAGTCATGTTTCTTGTTTATTAAAATTTGTATTACCTCGGCCTCGCTTCGGCAAACCGTTCATTTTCTCTTATTTTGACGCATTTGTCCCTGGCGTGTCTTCCTCCGTTCTCGCGTATTTTCGATCCTGGCCATAAGTTCCTCTTTACTTTTAGGTAATGTCTTTGCCAGTAACTTTCGAAGCAGACAGTCGTTGTTCAGGCCGTTCTTAAAAGACACGACCGCCACCTCTTGGTTGAACTCTGGTATTCGGTTAAACACCTCATAATTCCTCTTGGCATAAGCCCTGAGGTTTTCATCATCGCCAATTCTCAAAGCCATCAGGGAGTCTACCCTCAATGGCTATAGTTTGTTTGTAACAAACTTGGCCACAAACATCTCGGCCAAGCCTTTCCAGTTTTTCATAGTTCCTTTCGGCAACTTATGAAACCAATCTGATGCGATTTCCCTAAAGAATAAGGGGAACACCTTGCAGAGCAACGACTTGTTCCTAGTCTATAGTGCCATTGAGTTCAGGTATAAGCCGACATGAAAGTTGGGATCTGACTTACCGTCGAATATTTGGAATCTCAGCATGTGAAACCTTTTCGGGGCCTCAAATTTGTCCAATTCCACCGAGAACGGTGTTCTCGGCTTAACAGGAGATGTTACCTTGACATCCTGTCGCTTCCTCTAGAGGTAATCCTTCAAATCCTCCTTAGTCCGTCCGGGAGCTCGGTTGTCAACGGATTTCAGCCTTTTTGGTGCGTCACTCCTGGTATCGTTGTGAGTCCTTTTGGACCTTCCTTTATTTATCGTGTCAAAGCAAAGCTCATTTCCTTGAACATGCCAATGTTCTTTGGCGTAGGTTTCTTTGGCATGATGTGTCTTTTGAGACTCTCCTCTCATCGATTTCCTCGCCCAACCTCCCGTGAAGGCCGATGAGAATGCTCTCTCGCCCTGTCATGCTGGGGGACTGCGGGGATTGCTTTCTGTCCCCCTTTCTGGGCATCGTTCTTGGCCGCTGGAATCGGCGTGTCCTCCAATGGAAACGGTGGTTGCATGACGTTGTTCTACATCATGAAATTATCAACCGATTGTAGGTCTGCCAATTTGTTTGCTATTCCTTTCATCTCGTCGTCCCTCTTCAGGCATCTATCTTTCCATACCTGGAGGTCGCTTTGGTTGTAATACCCGCTCTGACATGCTTTCTTCGATACATCTCCCCCTTAGCCAACGTCTTTTTTTTCGGGATTCTTATCCCGAGGTTCTTCATTGTAGTTGTCCTCCTCTATGTTAGGTTTGGTGTTTTTACCACTCCCACTAGGGATGTCGCCCCCAATTCTTATTTCTGCTTATTGTTGGCCATCTATTCTTCTTACGTTTTCTATAGGCGACGCCAAATTATGGGTGCTGATTTCTGACCACACTGCCAAATAGGTACTCAACAGGAGAGCACAGGCAGAATAGACTGTGCCCGAACAACGTGTCACAAAAAGATAAGAATTCTGGCGGTGGTTCGTCCATCCGGAGGCACTTCGACGATCAAGTATGTACTTAATTATCTCTCAAAGATAGCAAACAATGCTTAACTTACTAGCCAGAATACAAAAAACATACATTAGACCCACAAGGGTGCCTTATTTTTATAGTCAGCCCTAATCTGACCCTTGTAGAAGCATAGCTTCAATGGACTCTGGCTCAATGCTTATCTTGGACTCCCAGCCAGATAGAGATAAACTCCCTAAGAGCATGTTTGTTTTGAGGGATAAGGGTGTGGGATTGAACTATTAGTCCCACCGGACTAATAGTCCATTGTTTGTTTGCAAAATTTTGCTTCGGCCGGACTATTAGTCCCACAAATATGAGATTATTCTATCCCATGGGGGGTGTGGGATAGAAACCATGGGATTGGTATCCCATGGGATTATTTGGTGAAATGTCCATTTTACCCTCCATGCTATTACTTAGTAAACAATTAGAAAGGGTAAAATAGTCTTTTGAACATTTATAAATTATTTTTTTAGTGTTGTTAATTTAAAATTATATATTAAATAAAAAAATTAAATTATAAATTATAAATTAAATTTAATTAAAAATAATAAATTAAAAATTATGGCCTTATAAATTAATTTTTTTTAGTGTTGTTAAAAAATTAAATTTACAAATAGAATGTCGGATTAGCGGATTGACAAATTACAATTTGAGCAATTTTTTATGGATTGAAAGATTAAAGAATATTCTAACAAATTATCACGACTTTGCATAATATATAACACTAATTTACATAATATTTTTCATATATAACTATTAATTTATAATAAATTTCCTATCTTAGATATCTCTTACACTTATTTTTACTTTGATATTTCTTTATAAGTTAAAATATATATGTATTAATTATAACGGAACGGAACAGT
>NW_021025883.1:733770-767949 GCF_004153795.1 Camellia sinensis
TGGGATTAGGTGGTGAAATGACCATTTTGACCCTCTATTATTTAATTATGTATTATATTTAATAAAATTTAATAAAATTTAAATGTCTCAATTTAAAAATAAAATAATTTTATTTAACTTTTTATTAATGTTTTATTTATTTAATTTTTTAAAATAATTTTTTATAGATATTTTATTGATGTTTTATTTTAAAATTTTGTTTATGTTTTATTTAATTTCATTGTTTAAATTTAATAGATGTTTTAATAGATGTTTTATTTAAACAATTAAATGTTTAATTTCAACAATAAATAATTTCATTTATTTAAATTATGTTTTATTTAAACATTTGTACATCAACATGTTTATTAAATTATTTCAACATCTGTACATCAACATGTATATTTATTTAACATCTATTAAATTATGTTTTAATACGTCAACATTTGATTACATCTACATTTGTTAATTGTTAATTACATCAACATTTGTTAATTGTTTAAACATAATCTGTACATCAAAATAATTTCAATGTTAATTGTTTAAATAAAAATTTAAACATTTAACCATTAGTATGTTTAATTTCAACAATAAATTTTTATTTGTTTAAATAAAAATAATCTGTACCAGTCAATTTTTTATCAATATTAGTATGTTTAAATATCTTTAAACAAAATTTAACCATTAGTATGTTTAATGTTTACTAAAAATAATTAAAATATTAAAGATATATTTAATATTGCTATTACTTAGTAAACAATTGAAAAAGGGTAAAATAGTCTTTTGTTCATTTATCCTATCCAGTCCGTTCAACCAAATGTTGGATTCACTGAAAATAGTCCTATCCAGACATCTAATCCCATGAAAAAACAAACACAGGATACATATCCAATCCGACCAAATACTCCGGGGGATTCGCAGTCCCAGGACTCAAGTCCGATGGATTCTAATCCCCCATTTTCCAGTCCGTCCAATCAAACACACCCTAAGAGTCTTATCTTTATCCAGACTAAGATCTTCCCCTATTTTAGGACTCATGTCTCTTATCCAATCATCTCGGATTCCAGTATCTCCGCAGATAACCTCGGCCTAGCCGAGATAACCTCGGCGCCATGACCAAGACACGTGACACTTCAGCTGACACTTCAGTGTCACCTTGGCCACGTGTTATCATTCACAAAATATGTCCCCACAATAGCGATTCAAACTAATACTTTTAACACTGAATATGATTTGCCCAAACTTAAAAAATTTATCTTACGGCTTGGTTTGGGAAGTGGGTTGACTTTTTGACTTTTTGGTTTTTTTGACTATTTTAGCTTGGGCTAAAAAGCTTGGTTTGGGGAGGATTTTTTAGTTTTTTGATTTTTTTGACTTTTTTTGTGAGAGAATAGTGTAATGATTATGGGTTAGATGTGATATTTTATTTTTTGTGACTAAAATAACTTATTTTATTTTTTGTGACTAAAATAATTAAAAAAATCCCATATTCTTCTTTCCAAATGGTGCATAATTATTTTTGTCTAATCCTGAATGCTAGTAAAAGGAAAGGTTCTTACCCAAATGCATGATAGTAAAAGGAAAGATTGTTACCTGAATGATAGTCTAATCCAAACGGTGCATATGTACTATTACCCAAATGACTAATCCTGAAAAGAATAAAACGTAAAATCTCAAGATTTTTGTCTCAAGACCTTGTTAAGTTGCCACACCTCTTGGGTTGGATGGGGTTAGGATAGGGTTAGGGCTGAGCAAGGAATCCGTGAATTCGTAATCCAATTCAGTCCAGTCCAATTCGATAGGTTTGCATTGGTTTTTTGAATCCGCGGTTCGGTTCCGGATTGAAGAATTAAAAATCCGTAGTTCACGGATTGGTTCCGGATTGAATTCCACGGTTCCGGATTGGAACCGATCCGGACCGTATACAAATAGTCTATATTTTTATTATACATCCTCCCCCATAGTATCTTCTCTTATTCTATATAAAACATAAACTCAAACCTAAACCCGTATAATATCTTCTTTTATTACTTTTGTTTGTTAGTTTTAAGTTTTAATTTGCAATGGTCTAAATACTTATGGCGAAACCAATTTTCTTATGGTTGTTTAAATTATAGAACAGTATGTCGTTATTATAGAAAAACATATTGCTATTATGGAACTAATATAGCGTCATGTTTATATTTTTATGAAATTCAAGTGTTATATATATATTTGTTGTTATATTTAATTATGTGAATCCGTGGTCCTAAACCGATCCAATCCGTATTTAAATGGATTGGTTCGGATTGGTTCCATGATTTAAACGGATTGGATTGGTTCCAATTTTTCAGGAACCGTAAATAACGGATTGGTCCTGGTTTTATCCGAATCCGATCCAATCCGGACCATGCTCACCCCTAGAGAGGGCTAGCCAACAATGATTGTGGAGACGTCGAAGGAGTGGAAGGAAAAAAAAAGAATGATAGTAAAAGGAAAGGTTGTTTTGTAATGGAAAATGTCTCGTAACTCAAATTTTGTGGCTCAAAAGTGGTTTAAATGGTCAAAACGATGTCGTTTTGATCATTTTTATGTTGTTCTGTACTTAAAACGACGTCGTTTTGGTCATTTGAATCACTTTGAGCCACAAAATTTAAGCTACGTAGCATTATCGTTTTGTAATTTCACAAAGATTCTCACATAATTATAATTATTTTATGATTTTTTTGGCCATTAATTTACAATTTGTTCTATAAAAATAATAAAGGGCTCCTTTGAAAAGTGAGTTAGTTTTTTGACTTTTTAATTTTTTTATTATTTTAATTTTGAATTAAAAAAATCTCATTTAAGATAAATTTTTTGACTTTTTAAACTTTTATAAATATATATATATATATAATGATTATAAATTAAATATAATATTTTATCTTATTAAATTAAAAATTTTATTTTATTTTATTTTATTTATTTATTTATTTATTTTTGACTATTTCAACTAAAAAAAATCCTACACTACGCTTTCCAAACGAGCCTAAAATAATAAATATAGCGCTGTTGGTTTTCGAATCGAGTGCATAACAGTCTCTCTTTCTCTCTCAAACAGTAGAGTCGCCAGCATAAGCTCACTACTAGTACTTGATCCTAGAGAGAGAAATAGTAAGAGACAACCATTGTGCATCCGAAAAAGAAAAAAAAGAGAGAGAACCCAAAAAGCTCCCAAACTTCATCGACACAGCAAATCTAGACAAAAAAAAAAAAAGTGTCATATCAGCAAAAAGTCAGATTTGGTGAACTTTTTGTATTGTATGTGGGTTCAGCGGCGATGTGGTTCACCGGTAATCGGAGACTCATGCACTCTTCTCTGGCTGTGTTTCTGCTGATGATCTCACTCATCCATATATGGGCTTGCTGTGATTGCAGAGTAGGGGCAATTCGGACATTTCCACAAAATAGTGTGGTTAAAGAGAGAGAAACACAAACAGTGAAGGCCACCAACAAGAAGAATCAAGAAGAAGAGGACTTGTTTCAAAAGTACTTCTTCAATGGAAGTGCTTCTCAGCAGCTTCTCAACAGTAGTAGTGGTTTAGAGCAGAGCAAACGAACAGTACCCAGTTGCCCAGATCCTCTTCACAACAAGTAGCATCAAAATTATATTATTACTTCTTTTTATTTTATGTTTGTGTTATTTTTATCCAAAATACCCACGTTTTTCTCTGTAATTTTGGTATACAACTGTTATGGGTTTTAATAATTTGCTGAGAAAATCGGGGGTATTCTGGTATTTCAAGATGCCTAATTTGTCTGCATGGAGCTAGAATTATTGAAGAAATGGATTATCATGATCTGTATAGACGATGACTTTTTTTTTTTTTTCCTTTTTTTTAAGGTTTATTTATATATTGTTTTTGGTCTGTGATGCATGTTGTATGTTACTGATGAATAAAATTGAAATGTACCGAAGTGCGATAAAATAAAGGAGAAATTACTCAACAGAGGTCCTTTCAAACATATTTGCATACTTTTGGAAAAATTTATAATTTAAAATTTTAATATTTATAATATATATCATTAATATGTAATTATTTTTAAAATTTGGACAGAATAGATATTTTCCATAAGATAAAAAAAATAAGTTTACATATACAAAATTAAAAGATAAAAAAATGTAGGATTTATTTGGAAATTGACTTTTTTGTAATAATTTTTTTTATCATAAAAAAACATGTAAAAAAGTAAAAGTATGAATATTAAAAAGTTTTTGAAACTCACCTTTCCCAAGTGTATACAAGGGGTTGTTTGGGGAGTGATTTTTTTTTTTTTTAAAGACTAAAATAGTTAAAAAATCAAATTAAGTTATCATTTCACTCTCTTTATTTTTTTTAAATAATAAATACATAAGAGTTAATAAGATTACATAAAATTTGTTATTCAAACGTATTTTTAAAATAATCTTATCCATCCATATTCAAAGTATATCAATTTTGTGAGTTAATTTATGTGTTTCTTGACTTGTTTATTGCAAATTTAGTACATCTAAAAAAACATTATCTTTAAATAATAATGATAGAAACTTAAATGAATTATTAAATATTTTACGCAACAATACCAATGTGGGCTGGATCATTGGATGGACTCAACTTATTAAAGTGATGATTTTGACCATATCAACATGCAACACCCAACAAACAAAAATAGGCAATTATCTTAGAAAAATGTTATAGATTTTAAATAATTTATCAAAATTTTCATATAGGTGTGAGACTCACACAAATCAACATGTGTGTGGGTCCCATACCTTAGTACATCTAAAAAACATTATCTTTAAATAATAATGATAGAAACTTAAATGAATTATTAAATATTTTACGCAACAATACCAATGTGGGTTGGATCATTGGATGGCCTCAACTTATTAAAGTGATGATTTTGACCATATCAACATGCAACACCCAACAAACAAAAATAGGCAATTATCTTAGAAAAATGTTATAGATTTTAAATAATTTATCAAAATTTTCATATGGGTGTGAGACTCACACAAATCAACATGTGTGTGGGTCCCATACCGTGTGAGAGCTTTGATAAAAAAATTAATAAATTATTTAGAATTCCTAGCATAACTCATAATCTTAACGTGTTAAAATGCCACTTGTATTAGTAAAACAACATTGCCAAAATTTAACATTTTGACACCATAGAACAAATTATAATTTTGACACCTATAAAGTTGCTCTTAGCTGGATTTTAGTTTATTCATTTTTAGATTGATATATAAATCTTGGTATTTCTCTCTATTCAATTTTGTGTACGTAGGGCATTCTCTTTTTATTTTATTTTTCTGTGTGAAAAAGAGGGACAAAAATGTAATTACAAGCAGGGATTCAAGTTCTTATATCACTGTATAAAATTCAAAAAAAGAAGTAGACAGACACTTCTTTCACCATTGGAGTAAATATATGCTTGGTTGTCTTTCTGTGTGTCTGTCTTTGAAGAATAAAACCTTTCAATTTTGAGTAGTTATTATTCCTGCCTTTATTGATTGATCAGTCATTGGGTTTGCAGTTTTGGTATTCCTTCTTCTTCTTCCAATTGTTATTTTATATTCCTTCTCTTTTGACACCTTTTGGCAAACTTACTGTTTTACAGTTGGTGTTTGTCCCTCAGTAGTTTTCTATACATGCTAATAAATTTTGAAGGATTCTCATGAGATGAGCATCAGATGATCTATGCCATATGATTGATGGGCCTATGTTGATACGTTTCACTGACCCAAAATTCATGCAATGTTTTTGAAAATAATAGAGTTAATTATACTTACCTCCCCTAAAATTAAGAGAAAATAGACTAATAATTATATTGGGTCATTTTAAAATTTTAATTCACATAACACCTAATCACATTATTCACCCAAAAAAAACAAACACCTAACCGCGTTTTCATATATTGTCCTCTCCTCTACATAAGAATGTGCATTTTACCTTATTTATTTTTGTGTCTACATGCTATCTACATTATTCAGTAATTAGCTTTACTAAAAAAAAAAAAGGATAAATTACAAATGCACCCTCTAAAGTTTGCTTAAAATACAGATTACTCCCTGTGGTTTGAAAAATTACAAATACCCCCTTATTAGAATTTTTTATTTAACAGAATTAACTAAAAAAAATAAAATTCATAATTGCTCTCCTATACAATAATAAAATTACCTAAGTTATTAATTGAAACATATTTTTAATATCATTTTGATGATTTATTAATAAAATAGGCAATTTGTTATGAAATTAGAAACTTCAGGGGGTGGAATGTAATTTTCAAAATTACAGAGAGCGATTCGTATTTTAATCAAAACTCAGGGGATGTATTTGTAATTTATTCCCCAAAAAAATATTTCATAGTGTCATATATATAATTTATATGTATCAACAAAAAAAAATTCAAGTTGTTAGGATTACTTGAGTATGCACAAACTGTTTTCAAATTTAATTTGGATTAATAAATTTTAGTCCAATTTCTAACTAAATTTAAAATTATATAACTCAAGCCCTAAAAATTTTTGGGCTAGGCTTAAGTTCTTCGGATTAGGTCTACCCAAGTTGCATCCCTCCCTCTAGGTCCAATTGTATTTTGTTCTTTAATTTTTTACAAATTGCCAATTTAGTCCAACTGAACAAAAATCAGGCATAGAAGGATATATATTCAAGAGAGAATGGACCATTTCATAATAGACGCTAACTTCTCAATCAATTTGAGGAGAGAGTAATGAACTATTTTGTCTTTTAATTTCAGACCAATTTTTAAATGAGCGTTATCAATTAGACTAGATAAACACAATATAAAAAATTCAAAAGTAAAATTGATACAATTAGAATTATAAAGATCAAATTAACACAAGGGATGGATTATAAAGACCTATAATATGCCCTAAATTTAATTTTATTTAAAATTTAAAATTTTATATTTAAATGGTCGGTTGTATTTTGTAAAATTAAGATATTTGGCACGAATTAGTAATACCACTTGGATTCTATGTGAGAAAAAACAAAATCTTCAAAACTGAGGTCCCTTAACTTAAATTTTGAAAGGTGAGATAATGTGATTTTCATATCATTTTTATTTTTATGCAAAAATAGTCTTTAAAAAGTCAAAAATAAATTTTTAATATTTCTTAAAAAGTTTGTTATTTAAAATAAAAAAAAAAAAATTTAAACCTGTCGCCAAACAGAAATGAAAACACAGTAAAAAAACCAAAATCACAACAAAAAATTGTAGGTTCACCCCTGGGTAAAGTTACAGAGCATTATATACATATATATATATATTTATTTATTTATTTTCCTGATCTTGTGTCCCTTTCAAATTAAGAAAAAGATAATGCTCACTAAATTTTTCTATTGGTGGTAGGTTTCAATCTTTTTCTAAAAAACTAAAAAAATAAATGTTTTGGTCAAAATTGAAATTCAAATCCAAATCCAAATCCATTACAGCAAATACTATCGCGTCTTGTACTAGTGGGATGTATGCATGAGTTGTCTCAGCTAGGCGGAAAACAACATTGATTGAGACACGTTATGTTATGCAATCATTTATTTTCAATAATACTATGAACATATTTAATTATTTAAAAATTATTTAAAATTATCGTCTTATAATTCAAATTTATTCTATATATAAATATCATAATACATATAATATTCACTTTACAGCCACTTATTCTGAAAAATTTGAGTTGATAAATCGAAGTTCCCAAACCTTTTCATTTATTTTTTGTGCATAAACAAGCAAAAAAATGTTTTTTCTTTTTTATAAATACTTTTTCATTTTATTTTCATTTTTCTAATTAAAAAGAAAAAAGCTTCTTCCATTTATTTTCTTAAAAAAATTCAAGTTCCAAAAATATCCTGACTTGGCTAATGGCAGGATTTGCATTTCATATTATGATAAAAGAAAACCTCTTCAATTAATTTCATTCAATAAAGTAATGTTAAAAAAATAAAGAAATTTTATAAATAAATAATGCTTGTAGAATTACTATGCAATGACATGATATTTTGAAATCATTTCATTTTAAATAAAATGCCTGCTATTGTGAAGCATAAATTTAAAAATATCATTACCCTATCATTCTTGATAAGTTTTTAATATTTAGTTTATGTATTATTTTTCAATTTGATATTTCAAACTCACTTTGTAATAAAATCCATATGTCTATATTCTTTAAGCGTTTTGTTTGATTACGAACCTTCAACGAAAAAATAATGAAAGAGTGGATTCAATCTTTAAATTGTGTTAAGAAGATGATTAGTTGATAATTAATATTCTCTAATTATCAACATCATCTTCTAAATGCATCACTAGAAGGAAAGAGGGTCTAAAAGTAAACCTTTATATCATTTTTCATAATAAAATTTTCACATTGTAGGTCCAAATTCTTAGTTTGGGAATGTTATTCCTATTGAAAAATATTCAAGAATCAATTTCATTCCAAAACGACGTCGTTTTTATGTTGTTCTATACTCAAAACGACGTCGTTTTGGCCATTTGAGCCACTTTTGAGCCACAAAATTTGAGCTACGTAACATTGTCGTTATTCAAAATACTAATGCACTATTTAGTTTTAGGGAACTTACGTGTAAGTCTAAATAAGTGGACTTATTGTCCAACAGGTCTGTGAGAATTAATGGTATTTTCATTAAACACTATTAAAAAAAGTCACTAATTGTTAATTTTCAGTAATAGTTTAGAAATTATCACAAAAAATGTCATTAATTATAAGTTTTAGCGATAATTTAAAAAAATAGTCACAAAAATGTCACTAATTATAAGTTTTAGCGACAGTTTAAAAAAGTAGTCACAAAAAAAGTCGCTAATTTCAACTTTCGGTGACAGTTTGAAAAATTCGTCACAGAAAAAGTCACTAATTGTAAGTTTTAGCTACAACAATGACAAAAAAAAAAAAATCATCAATTGTCAATTTTTAGCAATGTATACAAATAATTGTCACAACAAATTATTATTAGCGACGCTTTTGTTAGAAGTTATTTTCAATAGGACTTGATAAGAATTAAATCCAAGTATGAAGAACTATTAGGCCCCGTTTGTTTGGAGAGTTAGAGGGGGGATTGTGATTGGTAATAAGGTGAGACCTACTAATATTGCGTTTGTTTTGAGAGATGAGGAGGGGATTGATAGTGAGCTTCGGATTAGGATAGGCCTCTCCAAGAGGATTCGGATGGGCCTCCAGGATTTGGTATTAGAAAAATAGTCCGGCGAACTAGAAATCTTTTATTTTTATTTATTTTTTATTTTATTTTTTACATGTCGGGCATTTTTTTTTTTTGAACATTAATATTTAATTTTTTGTATTTTTTGTTAAGTAAAAATTATTATTTTATTTGTTTTATTTTTTTTGGAAATTTTTTATTTTTAAATTTTTTTTTACATGTTGGGCATTTTTTTTAAAACATTAATGTTTAAAGTTTTTGTATTTTTTTTATTTGTTTTATTATTTTATATTTATTTTATATAAAAATAATTTAACAATCCCTACACTAACAACTATCATCAAAACAAACACAATTTTACTTAATCCCCTCACTATTAATCCCTTTACTATCAACTCCCTCTATTCTATCTCTGAAAATAAACAGGGCCTTAGTTAATAGTTTACCATTATTGGATGGAGATTGGAATTGAATTGAATAGTGATTGTTTAGACTTTCTTATTTGATGACTATTAATTTAAAATGATGAAAAATTATTTCATTTTTAATCCAGCTATGATCATTTTTTTAGTCTAATCAAATATGAGAATGAATATTTTAATAAAGGCAGTGGCTTTGGTCCAGTCTAAGATCGAATTGGACCGTGCTGTTGGGTCCGTGGGAGCCCATCACGAGTCCCATTTTGATAATCCGAACCGTTCAATGTATAGAACTCGTCGAGTACTATATGTCTATAAAAAATCACGTTGATCGGATATCGATAACTATGTGAACAAAATAATTTTTTATCAACCGTTAATTGTTTCACCGTCTATTTTTTATACAAAACTGATTTGATCACACAGCTATTGATATCCGATCAATATGATTTTTTATAGGCATGTAGTACTCGACGAGTTCTACACATTGAACGGTTCAAATTATCAAAATGAGCCCCAAAAATGGACCCCATGGGCCGAACTGGACGGATCCAGTCTTGATGTCAATTTGAGACAAGCCGGACCCTTTAATAAAATGATCATTTTATTCCAATTCATTCCAATAAATTGAACAATATCTAAAAATAATCACATTTTCATACCTGTCATTCAAACACAACATTTGGGTGTCAAAAACTTTGAAATGAATGAGAATGTAATTTTAAGTGATTCCTAATTACCTTCTCAAACTTAAAATAATTTTCTTGTTAAAATTATTGAATTATCCAAACACTTGCGGGTGTTAAATTTTTAATAATTAAGTGACGATACTGTACAAATAAAATTTCAATACATAAATTTCCATACAAAATTATATGATCTTTTATAATTAGTTTATTATATCCAAAACACCTTTTATTGGGACTCTCAATTATACACATGTCACTGTAACACCATTCTAAATATATTTTATAGGTGTAAATTGTGTTTTTAAAACGCTTTTCATAATTAATTTTTTTTCAACTCTTTTAAATTCTGGTCGTTTAAACATAAGTGATAGAAGAAGAAAAAAATTAGACGTACAGAAAAAACTAAAAACAGAATGCACAGATGTAACACAAATGTTTGCATTTGTAAATAGGAACATGTTTACAACTACAAATGCAAACATACATATGAAAACATTTTATTTTATTTTTGTAATGTTATATTCTTTCTAAACACGTAGCACAGCTGAAACCAATAGCCCACAAAGTTGTTGGTATTAGATAGAATGTTTTTAAATTCTGTAAATATCTGAAGACATGAAATTAAATTTCGAAGTTGAAAGTATTAATGAGAGTTTTCGGTAGGACTTATTGTAGTTTTCAAATTTAAAAAATGAATGAAAAATAAGTTCATTGGTGGTAGGTATATTTAGAAAAAAAAAATTAAAAATTATTCATGAAAAGTTTTGGATAGTTAGATACATTTTAAGTATCGTCCCATTATATAGAATTGAAATTAGTCTTATATAAATATCAATTTTATTGATTTCGTTACTTTCTGAAAACTAATTTCACAAGTTTCAATAACATTTTGTTCAGATCAGGAAACAAAAAAAAAACCGTCAACGTATCATTTTTTTTTTTATTATTTAAAATTGTGTTTGAATCTTATTTTTGTTATAAGATTTTTAAATGAAAAAATATCATTTCAAGGTGAAATAGAAGTTTTTTTTTCCTCTCAAAACTCTTACTTTTCTTTTTCTTCATAAATATTTTCACAAATTTAAAATCCAAACATCATTTTATTTTAAAATCATAGAAAAAATAGAAAAATATATTTAAAACTAAAAACTTGTACTTTAATTGTATTTATTTTTTCATTGTTTTTAGGTTGTGACTGAATTTTAGATCTATAAATGATGTGTGAATTGAAAAGAAAATAGATGAGATTTGTGAATGGTATTCATAAATATAAAAAAAAAAAAAAAATCACAAATCTTTTATTTTTTTTCTTTCAAAAATTGAAGATTTAAACAAAATTCTATCCTAAAATCTTATAAAATTAAGCCACATACTTTCATGTTGTGTTTGGTTGGGGGATTTGAGAAGGGATTTGGAAAGAGAAATGAAAAAAGTAAGTGAAATGTGAATAAAACATACCTATATTTCACATAGTTTCACACACTTTTTTCCAATCTTTTTCCAAATCCCCCAACCAAATATAGCGTCAATGTATTTTCTTTTTTCTTTTTTTAATTGTTTTTCGTCATAACAAAACTAGGATCTATGATCTTAAGAAGAAGAAGGAGAAAGAAAGAAAAAGGGAGCTATTGATACATGTGTAGCATCAAAAAGAGAATATGCAAATGTGAGTGATTCATATCCATAGTTTTACACTACATTGATTCAATAGACAAAATTCATTCAAGAAGTGACCTCATAACAAAATTTTAGATGCACATCTTAGATTTAAAATTTTAAATTATTTTCTAATCATTTTTACAAAAACTAGTAGGCCAAACTTCTCTTACACTGTGTTTGGTTGGGGGATTTGGGAAGGGAAATAGAAAGGGAAATGGAAATGAAAGGAAAAGGAGAAAGAATTAATAGAATTCCAAATCCCAACTATGTTTGGTTGTGTTGGTTATAAAATAGAATTGATGTCCTAAAAGGTATCCTATTTCTTTATTTATTTCTCACCCCCTTTCTTTTCCCATATATTTTTTATTATAACCAAACATAAATAGGATTACATTTCTCATTCCTTTTCCAAATCCCACCTCAAAAACTCCAACCAAACACAGCATTAGTATTGTTCCTAAATATACGTTGGATCTAGGTCAATCAGGCCACATTGGCAATTTTAATGAAGTGGAGACAATATCTAATAATTGGACATAGCACTGAATGGTAGAGAATCTTGTAAAATATGAATCACGATCTCACGTGTCTTTCTTTTTGCTTGTTTTTTTATCTGACATTAAAAAAAAAAAAAAATTGGCTTGAACATTTTTTTTGTCAAGGTTTGCACTGTAGATTCTTCTAAAATTGGGTTGATTTTATGTGCGAGCCCATGGGCCAGGTATTTCCGTAACATTTACGACCCAATATTCATTAATTTCGTGAGGCCGGCCCATTATTCATAATAAAAAAACTAAAAATAAAAATCCTAGGGTTTAATTTTTTTTTAATTTAAATTATCATTTGATATTTTTATTAAAAAAAAAGGATATAAAAAAAAAAAACAAGTGTTTGAGGTTTAAAAAAAATTGAGAACAAATTAAAAGAAAAATAAAAAAAACTTATTTGATGAATTATCCAAAATGGGTGAATGGATGTGATGGTCAATAGTGGCCACCGAAGATTATGAGGTGGTAGAGGGCCACCAAAAAGTGGCCAAAATTCAGAGGCGATAGTGGTCAGAGCTCATTGATGATAGGCCCAAAAGTGGTTGGTGATCGGTGGTGATGGTGAGCAATGGCTGAAGGTGGAGAGGAATGGAGGAGAGATTGTGGAAACATATTTTAAAAATAAATGAAAAAATATTTTTTTTTTGTTTTAAATTTTTTTTGAACTTATGGAATCAATTTTACCTTCTTAAAAATTGAAAATAACAATTGAACAACAATCATTTGAAACAATCTTAGAGATGGTTTGAGAATTAAATATTTTCGTTGATTTTTTAATTTGTTACAAAAAAGATATATACAAAATAAAAAGTAATTTGATAACTTATAGTAATTTTTTAATTTTTAAACTAAAATAGCGTATCTGATGTGAGCCTAAATGATTTTAAATTTTGATTCATTAAACTGGTCCACATAAGTAAGAATTATTATTTAGGGGCACGCTTCTCTCTAATCTGTATTTAGATTGGAGCATATTGTTGGACTTGTGGCAGCCCATCAAGGATCCTGTTTCAATAATCCGAATCGTCAATATGTATAACTTGTTGAGTTTTTTATTCCTGTAAAATATCGCGTTGATTGGATATCGATAGCTACTTGATCGGATCAAATTTCTATCAACGGTAAATATAATTTTCAAAATAAATTATTGACAAAAATCTGATCCTATGAAGTAGCTATCAATATCCAATCAATGTGATTTTTTACAGAGATAAAATAATCAATGAGTTCTATACATTAAACGGTTTGGATTAATGAAATAAGACCCGTAGTAAACCTCACAAGCCCAACAATACTGTCTAATACACTTTGTAGATCGGAAACAAGCTGCTCCCATTTATTTAATACGGAGCCGCTGTGTCTGTTTGTTTGGAGATCATGACCATACTAGTGAAAATAATGCTTTAAGGATCAGTTTTACTGGATAAGCTTGGAATATTAATCAATAAATAAAATACCAGATTAATTTCCAAATGATTATACTTCAAATCACATTAGTCATTTATTTTTATAGATATAGATGTAATTTGATAAAATAATTAATAATGTTCGATCAAATTAATTTTTTATAGGTAATTTTTACTCTATATATTTTAAAAAATGAATGATTTAAACTAGTAAAATAGGTGTTAAAATGAGTCCATATCACCATACAATAATGTGCAACAGTCACCCCATTTCCTTATTTTCCTAAACTGATACTATTTTAGACTAACTCAATAATTTATTCACGTTAATTGGAACATCATTGCTATGCGTACTCCTTGTTAATTAACGCATAAAAATTGTCAACTGTTGCAAGTGGAGAATAGTTTTATGTATGAATTACAATATGTTAAAATCTATTTCGTAATTAAAATACAGAAAAGTGGGCAATATGTGATCTGATTTGAAATACATAATAATGGTTGAAAATTTATTTATTCAATGGGATATGTTTCGCTTAAGGTCAAATTTAAACGTGATCATCATGTTTGGACTTGGAGAACTCACTACAGTTCCATTTAAAAAACACAATAAAAGTTATAATTATTGAATCGATTTTTTTTTAAAGACAAATACGATAAATAAATAAAAAAAATTATGATTATTTAATGAATTTTTTTTTTTCATGAATGATATATAAGTAGAGTACCAAAAAGTGAATAATTTAAATTATCAAAATAAGATCCGTAATGATTTTTACAAGTCAGAACATAACAGTGAAATTCAAATTTAAACTTGAAAAGTCCAATCCTTTTAAATCCACATTTGTGTGCCACGTTAACATAGTCTCATAATTGTAAAAATTGGCCGATATGTACAATATCAGCGGGTATGTAACTGTTTTTTTAGTTCTATCAGCTAAATTTGCGACGGCCGTTTACCGTCGCAAAAAACAAATTTTTTTGTAGTGCATTTAAAAAACACAATAAAAGTTATAATTATTGAATCGATTTTTTTTTAAAGACAAATACGATAAATAAATAAATAAATTATGATTATTTAATGAATTTTTTTTTTTCATGAATGATATATAAGTAGAGTACCAAAAAGTGAATAATTTAAATTATCAAAATAAGATCCGTAATGATTTTTACAAGTCAGAACATAACAGTGAAATTCAAATTTAAACTTGAAAAGTCCAATCCTTTTAAATCCACATTTGTGTGCCACGTTAACATAGTCTCATAATTGTAAAAATTGGCCGATATGTACAATATCAGCGGGTATGTAACTGTTTTTTTAGTTCTATCAGCTAATTCCCGTTACGCATTAAACTCTTAACTATTATGGTGAATTGCAATGTCTCCATAGAATCATATTACATGACAATACATTACATTCTGTTAATGATTTTTAAAATTTTACAAGCGCAAAACCTGATCCTTAATTTGAATTAACTAATATTCTCGATATAAAAATACTCTACAATTGATGCAATTTTATATTTTGATACCACGATTTAAACCTATAGATTTTCATATCCACAGAATAACTTCTCTGAGATCTGAAAACGAGGATTGAAAGTTGGAGCATTAGGGGGTGGGTCGAGTTGTATTTTTCCTGAAAAATGTGGCGCCTTGCGGTCGCAGGCAGATTGGGATCGCTGCATGATGCTAGGGGTGAGCGCGGGTCGGTTGCGGCCACGAAACCTTTAATCCGCCATCCGTCCGCCAGATTGGCGGATTGAAAAAAATCAATCCGCATCCGTCCGCCAATCCGGCAGATGTGGATTGAGCGGATTGGCGGTTTAGCGGATGGATACGAATTGGTTTGCCTGTTTGGAATTTTATAAATTTTTAACATAGTTCAACTTGTGCACTTCTTAAAAAAAAAAAAAGAGAAAATATTACAGTCAATGACTTAAAAAAGTATTACAATTACTGCATGCCTCATCCAACGAAAAAAAGTTTAAAACTTTAGAATATCACAATCACTGCATGCCTCATTCACATATTACAGTCACAGCATGCCTCATCCACATAAAATATTACAATATGTGGTTCTTAAAATATAAAAACAATTCAAACCACCAAAACCATGAATAGAGCAATAGTAGAGATTATATGACTATGTATTGTTACCTTTATATATGTTCTTGAAAATAAAAACCAACCAACATATATCATATTTTCTATTTATTACTTTTAGAGTTAGATTTAAAAACCAAAAAATATAGATAAATAATACGTTTATTTTTTTCAATTTAAAAAATATATTTGAGTTGAAAACTTTTTTTTAACAGAATATTTGAACTCTTTTTCAATTGAAAACACAAACAAAATATGTAAACAAATTGAAAACACAAAGTTTTATAAATTACTAAGGGTGCTTGCGGTTTGGCGGTTCGGTTGCGGCCAAAGGAACCTTAAATTCGCCATCCGTCCGCCAAATTAGCGGATTGGAGAAAATCAATCCGCAACCGTCCGCTCGTCATCACGCATCCGTCCAAAATACGACGGGTCGATTCGATTCGGTCAATTTTGACGAATCGATATATCCGCTGCTCACCCCTGCATGATGTGTGTGTTTGCTAGCTATACACACCGCCACATTTCACCACCCTCTCTTTTTTTCATTATTCTCTCTTGTTTTGCATGACTGTCTCTCTTTCTCTCTCCTACCTTTTGTTTTGTCCTTTCTTCTTCTTTGTCCAACTCTTCTGTTCTTTAGGCTTTGTGATGTATCCAATTCACATTCATGCCCTCATCGAGTTGTTTGTTCTCCCATTTTTACTTACTGCTATATGTTGTTGATTAGTAATATACGACCAGAATTCTATACATAATGAGTTGATTATTTTATTTTCAATCAAAACATATATTATTGTCTTTTTAATTCTATACATATTATTATCATATTATTTTGAATGTATTTTATATTTTTAAATCACTTTTTTATATTATGTTTTAAATAAGGTCAGTTCTATATGTATATAAATTTGTATAGATAAGGAGTGTAATCGACTCAATTTGATCTAGTTGTCATAAAATTTAGCACTAAATTGAGTTCTTTAGTTTTATTGAAGAATTGAAACCGATCACATGTTATGATTAATGTTGTCAATTTTTTAATTTAGTGTACAAGATAGATGAGTGTTTTGAGAAGATGATTAAAAGTTGATCTTTTTTTATTTTTTTTGACTTTTTAACTTTTTTATGTGAAAGGGGATACTTTCCAAAATATGCCGGAATTTAGGAGAGGCTTTTATGGATTTAATAGAAATTTATAAAGTCCCTTCGAGAATAAATAAAGAGAGAAAGAGGCTTGTTCTATAAAACATCTCACTCTCTCTAATTGTTATTGCAAAACATATAGTATTAGGCACATATATTTTAATAGCAAAAAATTATACTATAAAAGATATTTAAATATAATATTTCCATTTATTAGATTGGTACAAATGTAACAATTTTCAAAATTAAAATATATCCTACCGTGTGATAAAAATAACAAAATATTAAAATTTCGATTGGTCGGTTTGATTCTACTATTTTCTCAAAAATTTACCATAAATGCACATAAAAATATAAAATGATAAAATATATTAATTGAATTATATATATATATATATATATATATACTATTTTAAAAATTTTGTATTTTGATATTTTTTTTTAAAATTAAAATATTATTTTATGAAATTAAATAGTATACATCATTAGCAATATGATATAATTATGTGGTATGATATGTATCAGTTTTTGATTTTTTATACATCTAATGATGTATATTCTATTTCTATTACCATATCATTTTGGATAAATTTATGAGTCTTTAATATTTCTTCTAAATTTATAATATAAAAATTATGGTGTGTAGTTTTGTTCAACAGATAAATATAAAACAAATACTAAAATAATTCTCTCTTCTAAAAAAAAACTACTAAGATAATTCACTGAACTAATAAAGAAGAAGAAGAAAATACACACACACACACAGATATATATATATATATATATTCAAATGACTAATTTTATTAATACATAAATTATATTCGTATAACAAATGATCAATTTTGTTAATAAGTGAACTAGCATAATTACCCGTGCTATGAACGGGTATAAATAAATAATCAAAAATTAATTTTTAAAATTAAATAATAATCTAAAAAAATTATCTACAATATTTAGCAAAAATAATTTAGAATCAATTAAATTTTATTCATTTTTATCATAGTTACATATAAGAGAATTTTTTAAGGTAAATTACAAATACACCCCCTAAGGTTTGATTAAAATATGAATCGCCCCTTGTGATTTTGGAAATTACATTCCACCTCTGAGGTTTCTAATTTCATAACGAATTGCCCCTTTTATTAATAAATTATCAAGTCAATTAACAATTTTTAATGATATTATAAATATGTTTCAATTAATAATTTAGATAATTTTATTATTGTATAGGAGAGCAATTATGAATTTTATTTTTTTAGTTAATTCTGCTAAATGAAAAATACTAATAAGGAGGTATTTGTAATTTTCTAAATCACAGGGGCAATCTGTACTTTAAGCAAATCTCAAGGGGTGTATTTGTAATTTACCCCTTTTTTTATGCTTATGTCATTAATTGTGTGGTGTAAGTTCTTAATAACAAATATATGTCATAATTTAAGTGATAAAAATTAAAAAAAAAATCACAACAATAATATTTATGATAAAATATAAATACATTTCGTCTTATGAGTTTCGTAAATTTAATTTATCATATAATAGTGGTAAATTACATTTGTCAATATAGTAATTTTTTCATATTTTGTGAAGTCTAAAAATTATAATTTGTCTTATGTTATAAGATTTACGTAAAAATGAATTACGATTCACTTGTGATATTAAATTTGGGCTTAACATTAGATTTATGCTAACTTGTTCTTCACCTAATCATTAAAAATTGTCTTATTTTGTTCCTAACTTATGTTAATCATTTGACCTATCTATTTATTAAATTAGTAAATAAATATTTGTAAATATTTTTTTATAATAAAAATAAGAAATATAGACTTATTTTATGCATACTTATTAAAAAGTTTGAATTATAGTTTAAATATATATATATATATATATATATGTTTAAAACAATTAAATGAATAGTTATATATATATTTATGTATTAAAAAATTATTTAAGATAAAGCCACCCTAAATTGTAGGTCATATTCTAGTTCTAATAAATTTAAATTATATCATAGTTTATCGGTTCATGACTGTTATAAGCTAATTTTTGGGTTTTACTATTTGATTAAATACTAAAAAGTAGCCAATAAAATGTAGTTCAAGTTGATTTTTTTTGCCAATAATTCTTGATTTAAGCCAAGTTCTTAGAGAATCATCTAGTTCATGTCCAATCCATCAGTTAGTAGACCTACTTATTTATTTAATTTTTAATTTGTAAATATATATTTTTTAAAAAATTTATAACAAAAATAGGGAATATATATATTTGTTTGGTATATTTATTAACAATTTAAAAATTAATTAAGAAATTATGTACTTATTCTTAAAAAGATAAATTACATTGGTAATCCTTATATTTTAACTCTTGTGTGATTTTTGTCCTTGCAATTTTAATTTGCTCAATTTTGACCCTAAATTTATAATTTTGTCTCAATTTGGTTCACTTGTCATAATTGCTAAAAAAATTTATAGAAAATACACACATGAGTAGAATCTGTTGTACTTTTATAGACAAAATTGTAAACTTGTTCAACTCAATAAGTTAATCTCAACCAACTGAATAACTATTGTCTTTCAAAAATCTTAACCGGCATTATCAATTAGACCAAATTAATACAAAATCTAAAATTAAGGTACAAATCAAACTAATTGAAATTTCAGAGACCAAATTGACACAAGAGACAAAACGAGGGGACTATTGATACAATTTACCCTTCTTAAAATATGTCTAATATTGATTGTATCAATATTAAGATTTATTTATATTTGAAAAACTATTTAAGACCAGATCAGACTGAAACCTGAATAAAAAATTAATGGCTTATTAAAAATATTTAATAATTATAAATTCAAATTTGATCAATCTTTCATTTAAATTTTTTCATAAAATTAGGTTGTTTGATAATTTTTGTCACGATCCAAACACGTCCCTATAGATTTAGCGTCATAACCGACCAGTAATCCTTAAATTACCGAAGGCCTCTTATCATAATATTATATAATTAGGGGTTGCGTAAGCAAATATATAAAATATACATAATCCATCGAGCTGTGAAGACATACATGGGACAGATATTCTTAAACTTTAAATAAACTTACGAGTGACATCAAAAGATACAGTAATTACACGTCATTTTATGTACATATAAACAGAAAAACTTGTTCGTGGAGCAAAAGAAACAAAGTCTTATTGTGACACCCTGAACGTTTAATTTAATACTACATAAATATTTATAGTTAATATAATTATAGTTGTATGTGATGATATATTATTAAATAAATAAATAATAAATAAATATAAAAATCTAATTTGTCTTTGGATTATCAAATATGAGATTAATTAGAAATTATTATTTGAGGCCAAATTAACACATTTATGGAATTATAATATTAGATGGGTCAAATTAGAGTTAAAAATAGTAAATAAATAATGATATTGATAAGAATAATAATAATAATAATCTATAAAGTAAAATAAAATAAATAATTTTATGATAAAGTGTAATTTAATTTACAATAGGAACACTGGAAATTTAGCACCAAAATAAATAAATAAATAAAAAGAAAAGAAAATTAGTGAATTATTGTTGGCCCAGCAAATTCTTAGTAATGTTGGCCCAAACAATACCTTAATAATGATGGCCCAAATATATGTATTTAAGAGGGATCTACACTTATCCTAAAATTTCAAATCTCTAATTCAAATCTATAATTAAAATTCAAATCTATTAGCATAATAATAGCCCTCCATAGAGAGGTTACGTGTCACCCAACCAAGGCTCAGTTAGTAGCATAAAAGAAGTAAGAGTGTTTGTGAATGAAGGAAGGAAAAACGAAAGACAGAAAGAAAAAAAAAAAAACAAAACAAAACAAAACAAAACAAGAGAGGTACGTGAATACTGAAAGTTAGGAGCCTATAGTAAAAAGGTTGTGATAGTGGAGTAAAGTTAAGGATCAATAGTAAGGTAAATTATATTATACCTTAAGCCACCATAATATATTTTACGTATGTTTTGACTTACCATAATGTATTTTTTACAAGTTATGTTTTATAAATTATCATAAATATTTCAGTTACGTGGTTTAATTTCTGAACCCTATTTGTGAAAATGAAACTCATGGATATGTTTGTCTATATTTTAAAGAATATTTGACTAAGACCTTATAAACAATTATGTTTTGTAAGTACCACCACGGGAGTCCCACGCCTTAGGAGACTTAAATGACCATTGGTCTCTGTTTGACCACTTCGTGGTCCTCTGTTTGTTATGGATCTATTGACCTCTATTCTGATTGTCACTTCAGTGACCTTTGTTATGTTCTGCTTTGTACCGTGGTTATGGTTATTTATTTACATAATTTCGGTATTTCAGTTTATGCCACTTAAATAATATATTTACCAAATTGAGTTATGTAAGTGGTTTGGTTTAACTAACTATCCATGGTTATTTTGTGTTCCCTATACTCTTGGCATAATATTTCTCACTCTGCTGTGTGCTTATAGCTGTTACCCTTTAGGTGACGAGATGTAGGGGAAACTCATAACCCTACAAAATGGAACCCGCACATGGATTGTTGTTGAAGCATTTTTTTTAATCTTTCTTTTTTATTTTATTTTTGCTTCCTTTTTGTGCTACTCGGGGCCGGTCACTAATTAATAAAATAACTAAAGCCCTATAGATGTTTTTTCTTTTTTTTTTAAATAATAAAATGAAGTAAATTTTCTGTTTTCTTATTTTTATTTCCTCTTGCGCAGTTTAATTTACTACAAATGAAATAAGTTAGTAAGTTGCAACTCTAACCCTAAACCCTTGGGGTTGGGTCGTGACACTTATACATTCACAAAAACAGCCACTAAACTTGACTTAATCCGGATCCTCCTCCAGAGGCGTAAAGGGTGGCTGACAAAACAGAATCTTAAGCCATCAACTCTAGGCCTGTTTTCGTGTCTGATTACCTACATATATAATATAAATAGTGAGCGGGAGCCCAGTGAATAATAATATAGTAGATTCGTATTCGTGTTCTTGTTTGAGTCCTTGACAGAAATTAGAATTCATACTTGATCATACATAGTTCATCTGTTACTGCTAACAGATCATATACAGAGCATCATAGATTATATTTGTTAGTTCCATAGAAAAACCTCCGGTCAAACACGAATAACTTGTTAGTTCCACATAAAAACCTCCGGATTGGGAATGGATAGCTTATCAGTTCTATAAAGGAACCTCCAGCCGGGTACAGATAACTTGCTAGTTCCATAAGAAACCACCGGTCTGGGTTCAGATAGCATACTTGAATCATAGCATAAATGCCACAAACATTTGTCAGAGTTGAACAATCATTTATAGTATAAAACATGGCATTCATAGAACAGATCTTATTTCTTATATAGAAAATAATTTAACTTGAACATAGTTTTACTAAATTATTACTCACAGATAACAGATGGCTCCAAGTAAACGGAGAGGGTAGGCAATTCAAATATCTTGTGGCGCATGACCTACACAGATACAAAATAAATACGTACTAAATTACACACCCGGAATCATTAACATGGTTCTTTCTTGCCTTGGTGTGTTCCTACTTTTTTATCCTCATTATGGTGTCTTAAACTTGGCCTAGGTATTCCTAGGATGGAATGAGGATGCAAAAATGCATTTGAAAACACTTAACAAAACTTGCTGAAAACAGGGACCTTGCTCGAGCGTAACTTCCTATGCTCGAACAGACATGCAAAATGTGAGAGGTCGCTCGAGCGCAAGATCTGTCATTCGAGCAGTCTGTAAACTTTAGCAAAAGTGCTGGTTGCATGATTTTTCCGCTCGATGCTCGCTCGAGCATAAGGGACATGCCTTCGCTCGACTGCACCTTTTGTCGCTCAAGCGGTTTGCAAAACACAAGAACTTCTGGGAGTATGCATTTCACGCTTGAGCGGAAGTACAAAATCACAGAGTGGTCGCTCGAGCGAAGAATCCGTCGTTCCAGCGGAAAAGCGAAATTTGGGATTTTCAAATTGCTCTTCTCAGCTCCAAATTCAAATCCAAGGCTACAATTCACATCCTTTTGGGCCCAAAACTTGAGACAGCATATGTAAACTTGTAAAATATGAAGGTTTGAAGATCATTTCATGAAATCAATGCCCAAAAGTATGTCAATTGTGCAACATTCAACTTGAAATGTAGAACATGATGTGAACATTTCATGTATGTATTCATTTGAGGTCATAACTTCCAAAACATGATCAAATGAGATATTCTTCTCAAAAACATGGTGAATTCTTATCCTAGTGAATTCTTGCTCAATTTCTTCAATTCTCCTTAATTCTCCAGCAAATTTCTTGCTTGAAGACTTCCCCCTAACCTCTCTCTCTCTACACATTTGTGTGTATGTGAGCTCAAAATGTGTTGATATGGAAAAAAAAAATGAGTGGGAGCACATAAGAAGCCTTATATAGGCTTGCCTAATGAGGGTTAATTAAGGCTAATCAAGTGAGCATTAAATTAATCTAATTTAATCATTCTGAATCGAATTTTAATTAAACTTACCATAATTTTCTAAAAATTCTTATTAACACAAAAATCAAGTCAATTTCTGAATCAGATGCCGATAAGGCATTCAATTCGCAAATCGAGACGAAAACATGAACATATATTTCTACGTTAAACAGATATAAACACATACATAAGGCAATATATGATGCAAAATTTTACTTTAATTATTTATTTAGCATAATTAAGCATGGATTAACGTTAATCATGGGTCAGGATTGTTACAGTCTTTCCTCCTTAAAAAGTTTGGTCCTCCAAACTCGAGTTATCTTCATTCGGGAAGAACATCGGATTAAAAGGAAACAACTCAAGGTATCTTCTCATCATGTCTTCTTTTGTCTCCCAAGTTGCATAAGTTTTTCCATGGTTCTGCCAATCAACCTTCACTGATGGAATTTCCTTGTTTCTCAATCTTTTGGCTCGGCGATTCACAATTTGCATTGGACTCTCCTCATATGTATAATCATTTTTAGGAAGTACATAAGTCGGCTCAATCACATGCAGTGGATCTCTCAAATAATCCCGAAGCATAGAGATATGAAATACATTGTACACATGTTCCATGACTGGTGGTAAAGCCACCCAATACGTCACTGAATTAATATTCTCAAGGATTTTATAGGGTCCAACATATCTTGGTGCCAATTTGCCTTTCACGCCAAACCGTGTCTAGCCTTTCATTGGAGTCACTTTGATAAATACGTGATCCCTGATTTCATATTCCCTGTCACTTCTTCGGACATCAGCATAGCTCTTCTGGTGGCTTTGTGCATTTTTCACTCTTTGACAAATCAATTTCACATTTTCAGTTGTTTCTTATACTAGTTCTGTTCCCAATAAAGGTTTGTCACCTACCTCAGCCCAACAGATCGGAGAACGATATTTCCTACCATACAAAGCTTTATATGGGCCATACTAATACTTGAATGATAGCTATTATTATACAAAAATTTGGCCAGAGGAAGATAAGTCTCCCAATTGCCTTGAAAGTCTAACACATATATCCGTAACAAGTCTTTTAATGTTTGAATGGCCTGTTCCGATTGGCCATCTGTCTGTGAATGATAAGCGCTACTTAATCTTAATTCAGTCCCCAAGGCCTGTTACAAACTCTGCCAGAATCTTGAAGTAAACTTGGGGTCTCTATCAGATACTATGGACACTGGAACTCCATGTAGTTTCATAATCTCATTGATATACAAATTAGCCAACTTATCCGCATTATACAAAGATTTAACAAGCAGAAAATGGGCGGACTTAGCTAAACGATTAACAATAGCCTAAATAGAATCCATACCTCGAGAAGAACGAGGCAATCCCACGATGAAGTCCATGGTAATGTGCTTTCATTTCCATTCCGGTATTGGAAACGACTGTAATAAACTAGCGGGTCGTTAATGTTCAGCTTAGACTTGTTGGCAATACAAACATCGGGCCACAAAATTTGCAATGCTCTTCTTCATTCTAGGCCACCAGAAATTCTGTTTCAAATCATGATACATCTTTGTGTTTCCCAGATGCATGGCAAATTTGGAGTTGTGAGCTTCAGTCATGATATGTTTCCTTAATTCAGAACAATCTGGCACACAAAGACGATTCTGAAATTTCAATACATTGTTTTCAAATACAAACCCGGGCCTTAGTATTGAGTCAATTTCATCCACGATCTTTTTCAAGAACTCATCTTGCAATTGTTTCTTTTTAATTTCTTCGATGATTGCAGGTTGGGCAGAGATAGCGGCTAAGATCCTGCCCTGTTCTCGCATTATAACTTCAATCTCATGCTTTTCCAAATCACATAGTAATTCTTTCTGAGTGGTGAGCAAACATGACAAATTTCCCATTGACTTTCGGCTCAAGGCATCTGCCACAGTATTTGCCTTTCCCGGATGGTATAAAATATGTAGATCATAATCTTTGATCAATTCTAGCCATCTTCTCTGTCTCATATTCAGTTGTTTTTTAGTAAAGAAGTATTTCAAACTTTTATGGTCGGTGTACACCTCACAAGTCACACCATACAAATACTGTTGCCAAATTTTCAAAGAAAACACCACAGTTGCCAATTCAAAGTCATGAATTGGGTAATTCTTTTCATGTGGTCGGAGTTACCGAGAAGCATAAGCAATTACCTTTCCATTTTGTATTAATACACAGCCCAAACTTTTGTATGATGCATCATTGTAAATCTGAAACCCATCATTACCATTATGCAAAGTCAAAATCGGTGCAGTTACTAATCTGGTCTTCAACTCTTGAAAGCCAAACTCTCTCTGATCATTCTAATCAAATAATACATTTTTCTGGGTTAATTGGGTCAAAGGCATCGCAAGTTTTGAAAAGTCTTTCACAAATTTTCTGTAGTAGCCTGCAAGTCCCAAAAAACTTCTAACTTCTAACACATTCGTCGGTTTAGGCCAGTCCACAATAGCTTCAATTTTCTATGGGTCTATCGATATGCCATCCCTGTTGATTACATGGCCCAGAAAGGCTACGATGTCCAGCCAAAACTCACATTTGAAAATTTTTGCATATAACTTCTTTTCCCTCAGAATCTGTAAGGTAGTTCTCAAATAATTCTCATGTTCATCCCTACTTTTGGAATAAATCAATATATCATCAATAAAGACAACAACAAATTCATCCAGAAATTGTTTGAATACCCTATTCATTAAATCCATGAACGCTGCAGGTGCATTAGTTACCCTAAATGGCATTACCAAAAATTCATAGTGTCCATATCTAGTTCTGAATGCAGTTTTCTCTATGTCTTTTGTCTTGACCTTTAACTGGTGATACCCGGATCTAAGGTCTATTTTAGAAAATACTTCGGCTCCCTAGAGTTGGTCAAACAGGTCGTCTATTCAGAGTAATGGATATTTGTTCTACACAGATACTTTATTCAACTCACGGTTGTCAATGCATAGTCTCAAAGATCCGTCTTTCTTTTCAGCAAACAACACTGGGGCTCCCCAAGGTGAGGTACTTGGGCGGATGAATTTATTGTCTAAGAGTTCTTGGAATTGAACTTTTAATTCTTTCAGTTCAGAAGTTGACATTCTATACGGAATTTTAGAGATAGGTTGTGTTCCAGGTACTACAGCAATGGTAAACTCAATTTCCGTATCAATTAGGTTTCCGGGTAAGTCATTAGGAAACACATCAGAAAATTCACAAACCATAGGAATAGTTTCCATGTTGGTACTATCCAAAGGCACAATCAACACACTACACAAATAGCTCCGACAACCTTTTCTCAACAATTTTCTGGCTTTCATATATGAAATCAAGTATGCTGGAGGAACTACCCCATTCCCAGTGAAAACAAACTCAGGCATACCAAGTGGTTTAAATGTGACGGTTTTATTCACACAATCAATAGTGGCACAATATTTCGATAAACAATCCATGTCCAATATACAATCAAAGTGGTCAATGCTCAAAGGCAGCAGGTCAACGTATAATGTCATATCACTAATCAAAACATCAGATGCAGGATATACATAAGTGCACATCATAGAACTTCCCAATTGTGTAAACACGGATAATATGCAATTCATAGGTTCCAATGATCTAGCCAACTTTCGAGAAAAAGCATGCGATACAAATGAATGCATAGAACCAGAATTAATCAGTACATAAGCATCCTGTGCACAAATAGAAATTATACTTGACACTACTAGCTCAGTATTCTGTACATCTCTGGGTACTAGAGCAAATACTCTCCCTTGCCTTAGTGTTTCACTCCCAGTGTTATTCCTGGCATTAGTTCTTGCATTGGGACTCATTACAGGAGTAGATTCGGCTGAACTTGCTGCTAGATAATTTGCATTGTCAAACCTCATTAGATAGTCCATCATTATATAACCGGTTTTGCCACACCGAAAACACGCGCCCAATGCACGATGACACATGCTTTTGTGTTTTTTTCCACATTCTGAATAGATTGGCATAGACCCACTACTTTGACTTGAGCTGCTTGAAGATCCACTATTTTGTTTTTTGTTCGTGAAGAAGAAACGGCCCTTTCGAAAATTAAACCCAAATCTTTTGCTTCTCCATTCTGTTGTTGGTACCTTGGCTTGTTCCATTGTTACTATTGTGGCTTCCGTCATTATTGCTCTGTCTAAAACTTCCACATAGGTAGGCAATTTCAAGACGCCTTCTCAGTTAAATACTTCCAGATCTAGTTTGCTTTCAAATTTCCGTGCCTTCTTGTAATCAGTATCCACCATATGTAGAGCAAATCAAGCCAACTCAATAAATTTGGCCTCATACTCAGCCACGAATATCCTGTCTTGTTTAAGTTCTTGGAATTCAGAAACTTTCTGATCCTAGAAACACTGAGGAAAGTATTTATCGTAGAAGATTGCATTAAATTGTGCCACGTCATATTTCTATTACTGTTTCAGATTAGCAACCACCACCTCCGGGCTTCGTCTTTCATAGTGTAGGTGGCCAGAAGGACTTTCTGAATCTCAAAACAAGAGAATACTTCAAATAGTTTCTCCATTTCAAGTAACCATGTTTCTGCTTTTAACGGTTCAATGCCACCCAAAAAGGTCGGCGATTTCATTTTTAGGAACTTCTGAGTTAAATTTATGAGATCATTGTTATCCAGCTCAACTTGGATTGGCGAAGAAGGTAGAGGTTATTGCCTATGTTGTTGTTGAGTTATTGCCTCAGTTAAAGCTACAAGCATTTGTTCCATGCGGCTCATTCGAGCCTCAGATGATTCAGTTGTTCTGTCACTTCTTGTATTTTCCATTTGCTATAGGTAACTAGAATATTATAAACATAGGCCAATAGTCCTTTTACAACATTCAGATCATTTGTTTCCATATCATGTGATCATAATCAGATTTAGGTTTTCACTTTCAACATACACACACTTACACATGCAGATGGAATGCCCCTACTTCTTACTAGGACATCCCAAGCTCATATGGACTCGTGTGTGTGGTAAAACACGTGCTTTGATACCACTCTGTCACGACCCAAACCCGCCCCTATAAGTTTAACGTCGTAATCAGCCAATAATCTTTGGATTACCAAAGGCCTCTTATCATAATATTATATAATTAGGGGCTACAGAAGCAAATACATAAAATATACATTGTTCATCGAGTAGTGAAGACATATATGAGACAGATACTCTTAAACTTTAAATAAACTTATGAGTGACATCAAAAGATACAGTAATTACACGTCACTTCATGTATATATAAACCAAAAAACTTGTTCGTGGAGAAAAAGAAACAAAGTCTTATACATTTACAAAAACAACTACTATACTTGATTTAATCTGGAAACTCCTCAGGAGGCGTAAAAGGTGGCTGACAAAACAGAATCTTAGGCCATCAACTCTGGTCTGGTCTCACGCCTGATCACCTACATACATAATATAAATAGTGAGTGAGAGCCTAGTAAATAATAATAAAGTAAAGGGTTAAATGAAAGATGTCCTGTAACTGTGTCCGTACATTAAATAGATTCGTGTTCGTGTTCTTGTTTGAGACCTTGACAGAAATTAGAATTCATGCTTGATCATACATAGTTCATCAGTTAGCGCTAACAGATCATATACATAGCATCATAGATTATATTTGTCAGTTCCATAGAGGAACCTCCAGCTGAGTACGAATAATTTGTCAGTTCCACATAGGAACCTCCGGACTGGGAACGGATAACTTGTCAGTTCCATAAAGGAACCTCTAGTCGGGTACAAATAAGTGCCGTTTTGGGAACCAAAATAAAAAGCCACGTTTTTGTCAAAAGGTCCAAAAACGCAAGTGGCAAAAACGCAACAAAATTGGTTTGGGAAGTTATAAAAAAGCAAATGTGAAATTACAAATTGGGGCCTATGACAAAAAAAATAAAAAAATAAATTTCTTATGTTGGGTAAGGGTATTTTGGTCATTTTAATTTGATTTGACACCATAAACAAATATTAAACTAAAAAGAAAGAAACAGCCACTAAACTGACTCAATCCGGAACCTCCTCAGGAGGCGCAAAGGGTGGCTGACAAAACGAAATCTTAAGCCATCAACTCTGGGCCTGGTCACATGCTTGCTCACCTGCATACATAATATAAATAGTGAGCTGGAGCCCAGTGCATAATAACAAAGTAAAGAGGTTTTAATGAATGATGTCCATCATAGAATTATAAATCATAGTTTATATCAGAAACAGAGTCTTATGCATATTCAGATTTCAATTTAGAAATAGATTCATGTACTTGTTCATATTCATTTTCAAAGTTCATACATTTCACATCATAGTACGTGACACATCCATTAGCGTTAACAAATCCGATGACCCACAAAGGGATAGCTGTGAAGGCATTCTAATGACCCATAAAAGAGGCAGCCATAAGGCATTCTGATGACTCGTGTGCACAAAGACGTTTCCGATGACCCATAAAGGGACAGCCGTAAAGGCATTTCGATTACCCATAAAGGGACCCAATGACCCATAAAGGGACGCATATCGTATGATGCTATGGATGCCACGAATATATTTCAGAAACATGGACGATCATTCATTTACACAAAACATAGCATTTTAGAAACTAATCATGTCGTATCATCATAAAATAATTAAATTTTAACATAACTTTACAAAGTTATTATCCACAAATAACAAATGGCTCCAAACAGACGAATAGAGTAGGCAATTTAGATATCTTGCGGCGTATGACCCACACAAGTACAAAACGAATATATACTGAATTACACACCCGGAAACATTTACCTTGTTTTTTTCTTATCTTGGCGTGTCTCTACTTTTATCCTCATTATTGTGCCTTAATCTTGGCCTAGGTATGCCTAGGATGAAACGAGGATGCAAAAAAACACTTGATAAAACTTGCTAAAAACAGAGTCCCCGCTCGAGCGCAACTTTCTACGCTCGAGTAGATATGCAAAATGTGAGTGGTCGCTCGAGCGCAAGATCTGTCGCTCAAGCGGTCTGTGAACTTTTGCAAAAGTGCTGGTTGCTTGATTTTTCCGCTCGATGCTCGCTCGAGCGTGAGAGACATGTCCTCGCTCGAGCGTAACTTTTGTCGCTTAAACAGACTGCAAAACATAAGAACTTCTAGGAGCTTGCATTTCACACTCGAGCGGACTTCTGGTCGCTCAAGCAAAAATGCAAGATCACAGAGGGGTCGCTCGTGCGGAGAATCCGTCGCTCGAGCGGAGAGGCAAAATCTGGGATTTCCATATTACTTTTCCCAGCTCCAAATTCAAATTCAAGGTCACAATTCACATCCTTTTGAGGCCAAAACTGAGACAACATATGTGAACTTGTAAAATATGAAGGTTTAAAGATCATTTCATGAAATTAAGGCCCAAAAGTATGTCAATTGTGCAACATTCAACTTAAAATGTAGAACATGATGTGAACATGTCATGCATGCATTCATTTGAGTTCATAACTCCCAAAACATGATCAAATGAGATATTCTACTTAAAAACATGGTGAATTCTTAGACTATAATCAAAATATGAACATGCATGGGACAATTTCTTAGACAACATGCTCTAAATGCAATGTAATGCACATGCATGTGTGTATACTCTTCTCTTCTACTTCATTAAGCTTAATTCTTGCCCTGACTCACTTAATTTTTTTTGAATGCATGAGTTAAGCACCCTAATTACACAACTAAAGGCTTGGTTTCATACCTTAGGTTCTCAACTCCTTGAATCCTAGTGAATTCTTACTCAATTTCTTCAATTTTCCTTAATTCTCTAGGAAATTCCTTGTTTGAATACTTCTCCCTAACCTCTACCTCTCTCTCTCTCTCTCTCTCTCTCTCTCTCTCTCTCTCTCTCTCTACACGTTTATGTGTGTGTGAGCTCAAAATGTGTTGATATGGAAAAAAAAAAAGAGAATAAGTGGGAGCACATTAAAAGCCTTATATAAGCTTGCCTAATGAGGGTTAATTAAGGCTAATCAAGTGGGTATTAAATTAATCTAATTTAATCATTTTGAACCAAATTTTAATTAAACCTACCTGTAGACACCCCATTTTTGACCAGTTGAGCGCTTGGTGATATTGCATAATGTGCTCGTTCAGAAGTTTCAGAGTCTCGGCCGTGAGCCCTGCCTCCGGACTTCCGAACCCTCTTCTGTGTCTTGCCTCGGTTTGCGAACGAGACTCGGTTTTCTCTATTTCTTTTCCTGAGGGGAGGGAGAGGTCCCGTAGACCATCTCTCAGTGGCCGTGGGCTACATTTTGTGGCTGTAGGTCATTTTGCCCATTTCGGAGCCCGGTTCCCGGTTTTCGGAGCCGTCAGGCCGTGTGCCTCGGTTCGGGACCGTTTAACCATCTCCTATTGCTCCGGTTTTTGGCGTACTTCCTATTTACTCCCTTTTGAGGGACACTAAGGTCTGAGAGACCCACTTCGTGGTCGAATGCCACTTTCGGTGCTTAACAGGCAGTTTTTCGGGGCCCCGAACTGCGTGTTCTGGCCCCCGAACATTCGTTTTGCATCAGTTTTCGCTCATTTTTGGCAGGTACCTCTGTTTCATCACCAGGAAGGCCGTAGAAGGGTGGGAGGCCAGCAATTGTTTCAGCAACCAGTTATATATCCTCCGGCGCCCTCCGACGCCCGTTTCTCTCTCTTCCGAGCCAATGTTGAACACCCTTGGGCCATTTTCTTGAACTTCTAACCACATATTTGTGATGTACACACATGGGAAGACACCAAAAGTTGGTGGCCGGCCAGTAATTCCACCTGACCCTTTTGAACCCTTCCTAAAATTGGCCTATTCTCTCTCCTGTTTTACAGTTGATAATTTTGAACCACAGGGTTGTGTTGAGGACACCTAGGAGGACACCAATTTGTGGTGGCCGGCCATTAATTCACCTTGGCCCTTTTGACCCTTGGTTGGCCGGCCATGGGGGGTGGCTGGCCGGCCACCTGAAGCTCCAAAAAGTGGCCGGCCATGATCCTTGCAACTTGTACTTTACAGCTATACACTTTTTTCCCCCCAAAAACCTGTATCCGGGGGGACAACTTTTGGGGGGAAACTTGGCTTGTTTTCCCCCCATTTCTTTCCCTCCTTTTCGCCCCTCTTTGGTCCATATACTTGGCTGGCCAGGTCTGTCATAAGGGTTACAAAAAATTCCCTTAAGAGTTTTTACATCATAGCTCCCTCTATCTCTCTCATTTCCTTGAAAGATTCCTAAGTCCTACACCTCATTTCTTCATCACCACCAAGCACCACCACCACTACTCCATTTCCAGCATCTTGGAGAGCTTTCTAGCAGCTAGGAGACATCACTTCTCAAGCCAAGAAGCATCCAAAGACTTGTCTTCAAGGGTAAGCATCATTTCCCCTCTTTTGAGCTCAATTTTGCAGCATTTTTCTAGCCTCTTTTCTTACTGTTTTGAGCTCCGACCAAAACTGAAAAGGTCATTTTTTTGAGCTCATTTTCTTATTTTATTAAGGGCTCAACACTGTTTGAGCCCCCCATATTGCACTTGCTTCAATACCCTTTTGAATGCCATTATATTGCATAATATTTTTGGCCTATGTGTGATCTTTTTTGGAGCATGATGTAAACTGTAAGTGAGCTTATTTTGAGCCCATCTTCAACATTGAATAAGGGCTCATTATTGTTTGGGACCTCCATGTGCCACTTGTCGTTATACCCCTCTTTGGTCCCCATTTTTGCATGCTTTGGCAGCCCATTGTGCTTCTGTTTTTAGGTTCTTTTTAGAACTGAAAATAGTCTTATTTTGGCCCATTATTCATGTTTCATTAAGGGCCTTTCATGGTTTGAGGCATATTTTATACACTTCATGTTATATCTCTCTTTTGGGCCTCATTTTTGCATAGCATTTTGGACATATTTGCATACTGTTTTGGGTCCGGCCATCAACTGTAAAATGCTTTATTTTTGGCCCTCTTCAACATTGTTTAAGGGCCCCTTTGTGTTTAAGGCCAGAAACCACTACTTGCTTCTTTGGCTACCTTTTGGCCCATTTCTTGCATGGGAGTTTATCCATACCTATGCTGGTTTTTGTGGTTTTCCATAAACTGTAAAAGATCATATTTTTGGCCCCTCTTCAACTTTGTTGAAGGGTCCTAATCTGTTTGGGGTCAGAAGCTGTGAGTTTCATTATCTCACATTTAGGGCCATTTTTGCATGCTATTTTTGCCCTATTTGTGTTTGCTGTTTGGCCATGATTTGAACTGTAAAAATACTTGTCTAGGGGCTGCCTTGCTTCTGTATTTTCATCTCATGTTCAAATTACGCATGCATTGCATAGCTATAGGCCATTTCATGCGCTAAAATCCATGTTTCGGGGCTCGTTCCATGCATCGGGTTTCATTTTACCGGGTTTCGGGGCTGTTTTGCATCTCATTTTACCTCTGATTTTTGCATTATAGTGTGCCACATTCCATGTCTTTGCCATGTCTCATTAGAGTGGCATTTCGGTGCCTGAGGGCCGGTCCTCGGTTT
>NW_021025883.1:781866-795948 GCF_004153795.1 Camellia sinensis
TTGGTATGCTGAGGTCTATTGGTTGCTTTGGTCATCATGACTTGTGTGTATAGTGCCATGAATCTAGCTTGTAGGTGGTGTTGAATCTCAGACTTATATAGGTATTTTAGTGATTCTTGGCATCTTTCATCATATTTCAGGTCACAATTCATGTTGTAGCTTGCATTATATCTTTCAATGCTTAAGGAGGTTTTGTTTTGTGTCCATGTATGTGCTCCATATTAGGTCTTTGGAGGCTTCTCATTGGTGTGGGGCTTTTTTGGCATATAACTCTAATTGATGCTAATTTCATCAGTTGTTTAGGTAGGTGTCGTGGCATTTGCCTTTTGGGCCTGTCGTCTGTTCGGTGCTTGCCTTATAAATGCTTTGGCCCCATCCCATCGTGTTCTAGCCTTGATTTGGTTGCTGACTGTTTTGGTCAATTGGGCCTTTGAGGCCGGTTGACATGGCCAGGTGTATAGTCCCATGGCTTAGCTTGAGCTTAGTAATAGCAATGCTTTGCTTGGTTGTAGTTATTTGCATCATTTCATGTGATTTCAGAGCTTATCACTATGCACAGTCCATGTATACCAACCTTCTCATGTGAGTATTGTGCATTATTGCCTACTTGCGAACAATTATTGTGCATGTGCCTGCCTTTGATCTTAGTTGTATTTGGCCGCTTGATGTGGGACCTATCGAAAGTCTCATCGGTTATAAGTCATCACGCATGTGGTTGCATGCTTGCCTTGTAGTTGTCCACAATACATGTCGCATAATGATAATGCATTTTGTCCGAGTGCTAGTTCAATTGTGGTTGTTGTGTACGTGGCTCATAACATGCTTGTTGATACTAGTATAGTAATGTTGTTGCATGCTACTATGCATTTGTTGCAAATGCATACTATTTACATATGTTGGTTTGCCTATTGCATATATAAGCGTGTTGGTGCCACATGTTGTTGCATGCTTGGTTTCTTTGCGTCTTGCAGCATGCTAAGTTACATGCATTGAGTCATTCCTTACTCTTGATAAATCAGATAGAGTTGGGTCCATATTTTTGTGGCATTTATTTACATTAAAATGATAAGTGCACTGTCCAATGCATTGAAATGCGTGATTGAGGGCCGGAGGGTCAGAACGATACCATTGAGTCTCAACATGATAAGGAGGGTGGGTGGGCAAACATTGGTTTTGAAAATGCATCGCATTTGTCTGTCTCTCTGCAGCAATACAAATTTTGCAGAAGATGTCGGCGCACCTTCAATGTCGAACAGCCATTAATTTAGCCGAGGTCCCCACAATATGGTCGTGACCAGTTCCTCTTGGTCCGGTGGCCATGAATTTGAGCCGGTGACCATCCATAAGCCAAGAAGGTGAGTTCGGAAGCATCCGCTTGATACGTTGCAAAGTTTTTTTTAAAGGTGCAAATAAGTATAAACAGAGGCAGGCAAGGACATGGCGATGGAATATTCCGAGCGCGGAGCGAGCGCCACATTCAGCCCTCTTCGGCGCTACTACTTTTTAGCTTATAATGTTAATTAGTAAATATTTGTAATTAAACTATAGCTGGTTATTGATTTTAGTATTTGTATATTTATTACGGTCCTCCTGAAGGGCGTAATTGTTGTAATAAAACGTGCATGCGTGTGTGAATGTCTCCAAACACATCTTTCTCCTTTTACTTATACACTATAATGTTAGTTTCAGGGCAGTTTCATATTAGCATCCTCATGCTAGCTGTTTTGCATCATTTCATCTGTACGCATGCCACCGGCTCAGGATCAATGCAACTGCATATAATTAAATTCAAACTTGAAACGTGTATCGAATTGTCGCATATCATATGTCAGTTAGATAGCCGAGCTAACTAGCTGCATTTTGCCTGGATCATTAGCTCTTAAACGTGGACTTGGATCATACATTTGATTAACTAACAGTTCTGTTTGGGCTCGAGTCATTGGTAGTATTTAATGCTTTAAGCATCTGCATTTGTAGTGTTAACAACAAGTATGCTTGCCATGAAGGCTAATTACTTATGATATATACGTCCTGAGCCGTGTGAACGTGGATTGCTTTATGACTGAAGTAATTCGTCGAAAATCCGTGTTGAGCACTCAGAGTAGCAAAGTTCAGTCCGTTTGTGTCTTGTTATATAGTCAGTCTTTGTGTACATGCAGTCGGTGTCCTGTCTTGTGTATCGATCAGTCTTGCATATGAAGTAGGTGATTCGGGATGTTATCTCAACATCATTGCTTGTTAGTGTTTGTCTTTTTTGCTTTCTTCTGAGTCTGTCATGCTGTGGAGCTAGTTTAATTAGGAAATTGAACAAAACAGCTGGCTATTATTTTTGTGCCTATGCTCTTTGAAGCCTGTTAAGCCAGCAAGTTAAGGAAAAATTGGCAGTTACACTTCACCTGCTCTTTGTGCCTTATGAAATTATTGCATTGACCTGCGTTTTCAAAACTTTTTGAACGTTGGAGCATAACAAAAGGAAGAATTCTCAGATTGCAAAATTTGATCAATGATAGAAGAGATGCATGCTAACTTAATGATTGAGATCATGTTGTTAATATGGACGGAAAGGATCGACTTGATCCAGGATATGGGTTTATACACTATCTCATAGATAGCGATTAAGTCGCTTTCTTAAAATGTCAAAAAATGTTTGGCGCAGTCAACCGAAGTCTAGTGTGAAATGCTTTGAGATCGGGAGCTAGGTCGCTCTCAGCCTCGAGACCACCCCTTTGCTTCCAAACAATGGACTTGCATTGAATGTCAATGATCAAGGAGCATGTGAGGCTTGTATGGCCAGATCAGAAGCACCCTCGAACAAGGGTCAAGACGTTAGATTAAGCACTCGAAGATCTAAAACGAAGATCCGGGCAAGATGCCGAATCCAGAAGGAGGTAAAGAAAAAACTACCGTAGAACAAACCGATTCCTATCCACAACAGTAGGGCAAATTCAGCCCCATTGGAGTGACTCTGAACATACCAGCAAATAGAAGCGTCTCTTTGAATCAATGGCTTCGAGAATCTCAAAACCATTTGACATGGACAAAGCTACACTTTTACCTTGATAGGGAGGCTCGCTGGGCAGAAAAACCGGAATGAGCGACGCCAGTGCTAAAAGTAGAGTAAGAAAAAGAAAGAAAAATGAAAAAAACATGATGAAGAAAAAGAATAAAAAATTTTGAAAAGATTGAAGAAAAGAAAATGAAAAGAAAGAAGAACAAACTGCGCAGGTGAAAACGAAAGGCGACCTCGGGATTAACCCGAACACGAAAGGCTTGATTCCTATGTTATGGGATAACGTATGGCAAGTCTTTTGAAGTCACCATAACAACACTCATGACTATGCCATGTTAGATGTGTTTGACATTCTTTGTCTCTCTGATATTGAAAGTTGGGGTTGTGATCATCACTATGAGAAATGTTTATAGTATGTTGCGGCGTTATTCAAACAAGGGGCAACTTTCCATTGCCATGCAGGGTGCTGCGGTGATATTCAAACAAGGGGCAACTTTGCGTTGCCGTGCAGTGTCCTTCAGACAAGGGGCAATTTTCCATTGCTTCCGATTCGAGGTTGCGCATCTTGAGAGTAGGTTCCGTGCTCGTTGAGCAGTGGCCGTTTGCAAAAATAGTTTTTGAGAATTTTTACTAAGGCTGACTAATTCTCTCGAAAATTATTCCATTTTTCCAAAATCGGACCATTTCTTGAACCAAAAAAAAAGGGGGAAAATTTTCAGTGCTCACAATCTAACTTACATGATTTTAAATCAGAAAGTTGAACGAATATGTTAATCTAACTTTCATATTGGTCAAAATTGTTTTAGTAGAAAACCAAAACAAAAAATGGTCAAAATGATGAACTAGGGGCACAGTTGAGTCAGGTGTTCTGTCTTTCCCCCGTTGTCAACATACTTGCCAGAAAGGGCACTCTATTTTCCAGAATGGGCATTCTACCTGCCAGAGAAGGGCACAGTGGAAGCTAACAGAAAAGGGTCGAAAGCTCTTGTATCCTCCGAGCAGCGAGGTGTCAAGCCAAGTGCGAAGCGCGAATTGGAAAGGATCAAGATACTCCACTTCCTTATCCGTGACACCGACTAAATGCCACCAGAAGAAATAGTCGTGAGCTGGTAGTGTTGGGGGATGAACCCACAACTTCTTGTCTATCTATCAACCACCCAGGGGAGGGATGAAAGATGAGAGATTGAGGAATAAAGAGATGTGCGATGAGACAAAAAGTGAGAAAAGGGCTTTTTCAAGAAAAACAGAGATTGAGTGCCAGAGTGATATGAGAATCACAAATGAGAAAGGGTGGGAAACGATACCCGGAGAAACTGGCTCCTCGCGAATTGAGAGGCCTCTCACTTTGTAACACGTCCAAGTGTCGTGTCTTTTGTTTTGTTTGTCTCGATTCTTGTCTTGAGTCGTTTCAGGTGTCTGTCTTTACATTGTATACCTTTTGTTTTCTGTTGCTGAGTCTTTTTTTCACTGTAGTTCAGTCGTAGGCTCAATACCCGATTGAGAATTCATTTCTCGATTTTCAAAATGAATCGTTTTGTGCTCAGACTGCTGTGCCATTCTCCACGTTTGTTCTTCCACATTTGGAGCATCTGAGTATGTTTCAACTTCTGCCTATCCCATCTTTGCATCCCGTCTGTTCGGATTGAACTGTTTGTTCCGAATTAGCTGTGTGCCAAATAAACTAAGCGCTGTGTTGTGGGCTGTATGTTCAGAATGAGCAGTGCGTTGTATGAGCTGTGTGTATGAGCCATGTGCCGAAGGAACTCAATGCTATGTTATGAGCCGTGTGTTCAGAATGAGCAGTGCGTTGTGTGAGCGGTGTGTATGAGCTGTGTGCCGAAGGAACTCAGCGCTGTGTTATGAGCCGTGTGTTCAGAATGAGCAGTATGTTGTGTGAGTTGCTTTCTTGTTAGTCGGTTCACTACCTGGTTATTACGATACAAGTGTTTAATTTTCAGACAAAAGTTCAATCTCATTTACATTGTTGTGTAAAGTGATGCGATACGATGAATAAAATGTACAAATATAACTCTTTTCCAAACAAACAGCTTGTTTCATTCCATTATCTTTTCAAATACATAGTTTTGAGGAAAATAAACGCTGCCTAAGGCAGTACAAAATGCTCAAACTACTAGCTAAAAGGAAAATAAAACAAGAAGAGAGAAAAGCAGCAAAAGTCTAGATCAACGTCAACTAGTCTTAGGCATGAGACTCTGTCCTCATCCTCTTCCTGGACGAAGGTCCAGGAGCATTGTCGCCGGCTCCACCATCTGAGCTCGAGCCCGGGTCATCTCCAGTCTCATCCTCGGACGACTCTGCCTCTGCCTTTGTCTCAGACTCATCATCATCTAGAATCGGTGCCCGTGAGCTGCTCCCAACATGAGTGCGCCCCACTTTAGTGGAGGGGGGTGCTATGGCCCCTCGTCCTGCTCTCCCTTCTCCTCGGGCAGACACAGATGGTCCTACTGGAACCCCCCCTTCAGCCGATATCTGGAATGGGGGCTAAAAAGGACAAATGGTAAATACATCAGTTATGCTACGCAAAGTAGAGTATGAATACAGAATGTAGTGTATGAGTACATGGTATGAATGCTGTGAACAGTGTGTCAGTACAGATTGCAGTGTATGAATACATGGCATGAATGCTGTGAGTAGTGTATCGGAACAGAATGCAGTGTATGGATACATGGTATGAATGTTGTGAGTAGTGTATTAGAACAGAATGCAGTGTATGAGTACATGGTATGAATGTTGTGGACAGTGTGTCAGTACAGGATGCAGTGACTGGGTGCAGTGCATTGAATGCCATGAGCAATACTATGAACAATCTGTGGGTTACAGTATATCAAAGCCGCGAGGACCGCATATCAAGTGCCCTGTTGACAGTGTGATGCATCAGATTATGCGTGAAACAGATTATGCACAGTTTCAGATTGTGGTTGAAAGAGCTTACCGGGATACTGTAAATAGCCAACAGGTCGAGGCTCCGCTGTAACATCCCCATCACGAAGACAGCCAACTCCAAAGACTGGCGAGTGTACTCGGCAGAAGTCAGCAAGAGTGTTAGAAACATTAGTATTCTGCAGAATATCAAGACAAATAAAATGAAATAACTGTACAAGATACAAAATGCAGTAATACATACTGGAGGCAAACCGTGGAATCCGACTAGGTCGTGATCAGGCGGAGGGGGAGAGATGGGGATCTGGTAAGTCTCCCCACCCTGCCCTTGGCATGTCATCATAGTAGGCAGCTCAGACCACCCAGCTCTCTGCCCTCTCCGGGACCCACTCCTACCTCGAGCCGGAGGTACCCTTGGTACTCCTGCTCCAGCCGCTGGCACCACAGGCCTCTCCCTCTCAGCTTGACGAGCACTACTTAGAGGCGGCATCAAATAGGCCTGGATAAACTCGGTGTAGACGCCCTCGTCTCTAAAGCCCTCTGAGTCCTAACCAATCGTATAATCGGCCATCTCCTACGGGGTGTACCTCTCGGTCTGCCTCATAGTCATAGGAGGAGGTGTTGGAACTACCTGCTCTGGCAAGCCAAGGGTCTGCCGCAAGAAGCGCTCACCTAAGTACCAAGCGCAGCAGACTGGGCCCTCTAGCAGAACTCTGAATCGGGCAGTCTCCCGAGCACCGGTATAACGGTCTCGAACTGCATCAGGCAACGGGGCCCAAGGTTGCTAGGTGATTTGCAAATAAAACACGGTTTGTTACCTACTGATATTGAAAGAATAATGTAAAGCGAAGCTTAAATAAACTATAATGTTTGACATACCTCGGCTGCGGTGATGGTATCAAAGTAGCGGCGGAAGAACATGAGAGACTCTCGTGGTCTCCGCTCGTACCTTATGTCGAAACGATGAGAAAATGGGACGTTGAGGGGCATCTCCTCATCTGGTACCGGGGCAAGCCTAGGGAAGTAGGCATACACCCACAACTACAGAATGTAACAGAGCAGACATATGTACGTTTATCAGACAGAGCAGTATACAGATAAAAGCAAAAATCAGAGAACAGTGTGCAGTGTATTGTGCAATGTGTGCGGTGTGTTGTGCAGTGTGTGCAATGTACAGCCAGTGTAGAACAGATTGCGTGTGCGCAGTGTGTATGGTGTACAGATAATGAAAGGCAGAATTGAAAAGACAGGAAGAGAATGTGTACCTCCCAGGCTCGCCATTAGCCTCCAAGTAACTGCCCGCTGAGGCGGGAAGATGAGCTCATGTACCTGTAGAGAGTGGCCAAGACCGCACCACCCTAGTCGTAGCGGCGGATCTGTGTCACATCCACAAGCGCACTTAGCAAATAGAGGGCGACGGTGTTCGCCCGGTCAAAGAGCAGCGTGGTCCCCAGCAAGAACATAATAAAACCACGAGCGTACTGTTCCTCCTCCTCCCGGGTAGTAGGCGCCTAGATCTAGAAATGATCCTCGAACCATGAATATCGCACGAACCCTGCCAGAGCGAGAGTAGACTAAGTGTCGAGCAGGTATAGCTGAGCGGTGTCCCACTCGTCCATGTCTGTATCAAAGGGGATCGGATCACCCCCCACTCCGATGCTTGTGAACATGGAGAAGTCGAAGGGACTCATCGTCATCTCCCCGGTGGCAGAAAGGTAGAAGGAGTCGGTGGTGTCCCACCTTCTCCACCAGAGCAACAAGGAGGGGCCTACTCGCAGTGAAGCGCGAGAGTCCCATGCAAAAAGTCCCAAAGCCAGCTCGGTCAACGATACGACGAACCGCGTCAAGTAGCTCCGTGTACCAACCTCTGGCGGCAGTGTTCCCATACCCCTAGAAGGCATGGGAATCTCCCTGTGATCAAAATAAACAGTTGCAAAGCAATGTTACAAATACAATGTGTTTGAGTGGTTCAGTGGAGAATACAGCGTGTGTGCGCGTGTTTAGATTCAAACAGATATCGGGTGCGGGTGTGCTCGCAGTGAAATATAGCATGTGATGTGTCAATGTGTTTGAGTGGTTCAGTGGAAAATTCAGCGTGTGTACACGTGTTCAGATTCAAACAGATATCGGGTGCGGGTTTGCTCGCAATCAAATATAGCATGTAATGGACTAGTGGGCATGAGTTAAGCAGTTAAAGAACAGAATCGACTATCGCAGTTATGTGTTCCACATTATAGAAAATGAAACAAAGAAGAGTGTACCTCAGAAGCGCCGAAGGACAGGTGAGACTCTGGCTCACGCAACAAAAGCTCCGGTGGCGTGCCTGGCGCATGGCTCCGGAAGTGGCGCAGGCTGTCAGGAAGAAGCACGTGTATCGCCGGCCTGTAGGCTGCCGGATCGAACGACCGGATATAAAGAGGTGAGAGCTCGACCTCAGGACCCGCATCCATCTCCGGGGGAGCCCCACCCTGTGGTATGTCGTCTGCCATCTCAAAGAGAGTGCAAAAATGGCCGAAAGTGTGAAAACCGGGCAAGAATGTGAAAAGTCAACCCCGAGAGGGTGAAAAATGGGCAGAAAGGTCGGGGTGTGGAAAAGCAGAATGATCGAGGTAAACTCGGGGGAAACAAACTCCAAGTGGTGGAAATCGAGAAAAGTACGCCGAAACTAAGATTTGTTCGGTTCAAAATGTGCGAAACGGGGAGGTTTTCGCGAATCGAACGACGAAAAGGGCTCTAAAACACGGTAAAAACTCCGATTGAATGTGGGAAAATCACCTAGAGAGAAGGAGGAAGGCTTTTCGAGCTTGTGAGAAGTGAAAATATGGGGTTTTGAACCCCATATTTAAAGACCCGTAGCCAAAGGACAAAACTGCCCCGATACAGCAATTTTTGGCCGGTCAACCAAATTGTTAGCAGGTCGGCCAAATATTTGGCCGGTGACCTTATTTCGTGGCCGATGGATGGCCGGTGGTCTTCCCCGGTGATCGGTGAACCTCCCACATCCTTGGTTGGGTCATTTATGGGGTTTGGAAGCTCCATTACTCAAAATAGTGCAAGGAAGTGGACTTTTGAAGTTTAACCGGCTTCGTGTTGACCTCGAACCATGCTTCATGTATGCGATGCTCAGTACGCGCAAGGTGTATCCTTTTCGTATCCGTTGGTATCATGCGAGATTCAATAACCGCTTCAAAAAAATGCGTTGCATTACAATGTTTTGCCTTGTTTACGATAAATATACATAGGTTGCATTGTTATGCACGTCTACACGTGTTGTAACGCGCACAACTTGCATTGTTATGCACTTTTCATTTGCATTGTCATGCATTTCAAAAAAAAAAAAAAAAACAAAACAAACGTGCGTTGTCGCGCATTTGAGTTCATTCGTATTGTCATGCATTTGAAAAAAAACAAAACAAAACAAACGTGCGTTGTCACGCATTTGAGTTCATTCGCATTGTCATGCATTTCAAAAACAAAACAAATATGCGTTGTTGCGCATTTGAGTTCATTTGCATTGTCATGAATTTCAAAAAACAAACATGCGTTGTCACGCATTTGAGTTCATTTGCATTGTCATGCATTCTCATCCACGCATTGTCATGCATGTCTCATTTACATTGTCATTCGAGTTCATTTGCATTGTCATGCATTTGAATCACACGCATTGTCATGCATCTTTCATCTACATTTCAATTCATGCATTATCATGCATTCTCATCCATGCATTGCCATTCGAGTTCATTTGCATTGTCATGCATCCCAATAGTATGCATTGTCATGCATTTCAATAAATCATGTTGTGTCATGCATTCCAATCACACGCGTTGTCATGCATCTTTAATCTACATTTCAGTTCATGCATTGTCATGCATTCTCGTCCATGCATTGCCATTCGAGTTCATTTGCATTGTCGTGCATCCCAATAGTACGCATTGTCATGCATTTCAATAAATCATGCTGTGTCATGCATTCCAATCACACGCATTGGTATGCATCTTTCATCTACATTTCAGTTCATGCATTGTCATGCATTCTCGTCCATGCATTGTCATGTGTTTCCTTACCATGCATTGTCATGCATATCTCTCTTGCATTATCATGCATTGCCTTAGCATGCATTGTCATGCATATCTCTTATGCATTATCATGCAATTCAGTATATGCATTGTTATGCATTTCAAATAACGTGCATTGTCATGTATCTCTTGTTTGCATTGTCATGCATTTCGAACAACTCGCATTGTCATGCACCTTCCATTTGCATTATCATACATGTCAATCTCTCGCATTGTTGCGTATTTCATGTGCATTGTCTTGCACCTCTCTAACTTGCATTGTTTTGCACATTCCTTCTCTGAAACACCGGGATACGTCCCTATGTTCCCCCCTTCTTATTTTTGGAACACCGAGATATGTCCTTATGTTTCCCTTTCTTTGGTTAAGAGCATTCGGAACATGTTCCGATACTCTAACTTCTCTCCACTCGCGTGCCGCGTGTGGACGTCTCTAACTTTTCTCCACTCGCGTGCCGCGTGTGGATATATCTAACCTTTTCTCCACTTGCGTGCCACGTGTGGACGTATCTAACTTTTTCTCCATTCGCGTGCCGCGTGTGGACGTAACTAACTCTTACTAACCCCCTTTCTCCCCTCATCGCACTGTTTTGTGCACATTACTTGCATTTTGCATACATTTTATCGAGCTATTTTGCGCATCGCGCTATTTTGCACTGTGACCATTACTTGCATTTTGCATGCATTTTATCGCGCTATCTTGCGCACCCCATCGCACTGTTTTGTGCACATTACTTGTATTTTGCATGCATTTTATCGCGCTATTTTGCGTATCGCGCTATTTTGAGCTGTGACCATTACTTGCAGTTTGCATGCATTTTATCGCGCTATATTGCGCACCTCATCGCACTATTTTGTGCACATTACTTGCATTTTGCATGAATTTCAATCACGCTATCTTGCGCACCTCATCGCATTGTTTTGCGCACATTATGTGCAGTTTGCATACATTTTATCATGCTATCTTGCACACCTCATCGCACTGCTTTGTGCACATTACTTGCATTTTGCGTGCATTTCAATCGCGCTATCTTGCGCACCTCATCGCACCGTTTTGTGCACATTACTTGCATTTTGCATGCATTTCAATAACGTTATTTTGCGCGTCGCACTGTTTTGTGCACCTCATTACATTTTGCATGCATTTCAATCGCGCTATTTTGCGCATCGCACTATTTTGTGCACGTCATTGCATTTTGCATGCGTTTCAATAGCGTTATTTTGCGCATCACATTATCTGCGCTTGTTAGTGCATTGCATTGTTATGCACACTTCACTTGCGTTGTTACGCACTTCTCACTTTCATTGTTATGCATGTTTCTAACAATATTGTACCTGTTAAGTTTTCTTTCTTTTTCAGGCACGATATTGTATGTACGGTTCATTTGAAGCTGGCATGACCAGACAAACCAGACAGGTATTGTACTCTCCGCGTGAGACGTAGCGAGAATTGAATAATTCTCTTACATCCTTTCTGCATGTGATGTAGTTAGATTTGTACCCAACTGCTTATACTGTTGCATTTATTGTATGTATTTGCTTCGTTACAGCTCTCTTTGCATGATCAAAAGTTATGTTCGGCATTATGCATGTTCTTTGCATCTTGCCCCTGCCTACGGGCACATATCTTGCTAGCTTGTATGCTTTGTCTAAGTCTTCGGCCTTGTCAAAAATGGGTCATCTCTGGGCTTTGACACTCACTCCCGTCATTGTTATGACTTTCGAGTTCTGTCAAAGAGGGGTAACTGTAGACACCCCATTTTTGACCGTCCTCAAGACTTGGACGTCATCGTTTGAACACTCAATGATAATCAATGTTCGTGTTCGTCCTGAGTTCTCAGAGGTTTCGATCGCGCGCCTTGCCTCAAGACCTCTCGACTTGTTTGTTTTGTGCTTGGTTATAAACCAAACACTTATGTTTTTGCTTCTGAGGGTAGGGAATGGCTTGTTGGCCATCCCCACACCTCACAGGCCTTGCCTTGAGGTCACCGGCCCTGTTTTATTGCTACCGAGCAATTTGTTTGGTCGGTCGGCAATGTTTTTGGTCGACTGACCATTTTTGTTGGTCAATTGGCCATTTCTGCCAGCAGTCCCCTATTCATCTACTTTATGCAGATATATAGTGCCAGCTGGCACAGCTGGCACAGCTGGCATGCACAATTATTCCCCTCCATGCACGTGTACGAAGGGATTTGCCTCTTGTTTAGCTTCTCTTGGAAGCTTGAGGATTTGAGCCTCTATAAAGAGGGAGCCCCTCCTCCCTCCTCCAGGGTTCAAAAAAAATTAGGGTTAAAGAGTGAGATATAGTTTTGCATCTATACTCCCTTGTTTGATCCTATTTTGTGCCCAAAAGTGAGTTTTTGTCTCATTTTTGCACTAAAACACCTAGTGTTACACCATCCTTCGGTTGTTAAGGCTCCAAGGAGTTGTTGTTAGGGTTCTTGCACTGGTTTTGATCCAAGGAAGGTGCTGGAGCGGTGTTCTTGAAGAGGTTCTTCAAAGGTGAGAACCTATCTTCTTTATTCCCCATTTTTGCATAAGCTTTTAACCTATCTTGCTTATTGTTTTAAGCTTCGACTATAACTGATAAAAGTTTTGATTTTGTGTACTTTAGAACTTTGTTTAAGGTCACTTTGAGGGTTGGGGTTGTCTCCCCCCTCCAAGGCCTTGTTAGGCCTCGTTTTAGGCCATCCCCTTTGGCCATTGTTTTAGTCTTTGCATGATCTCTCTACCACTGAAATCCATAGGATTTTCAGTGGTGGAGAGGTGGTTTTGAGGTCCTGAAAAGGAGAGGGTCATCCCCTCTCGTTGTTGTCTTTAATGCTTGCTTAAATAGCTTATGAGGTAGCATGTGTGTTTAGTTTGTTTTAGCTTCATTTTAGTATGTATTAGGATTTGTTTTGCCATGATTTACCTCTGTTTTGAGTTGGTTTAGACATGCTATTTATGCTTCATACACTTGTCTTGTAATCTCGTGATTTGGACTTAACATGCATCATGTTGTAACATGTCTTTCTAGTATGATTTTGGCCCGACTTCAAGAAGCTTTTATCCATGTTTTGGTATGCTTGAGGTCTGATTTTGGTTGTCTTGGTCATCCATGACTTGTTTTGTATAGCTACCATGCAATCTAGCATGCAGGCTTTCAGTGTTGAATCCTCTAGCATGCTTTATTTGGGTTATTTCAGTGATTTGGCATCAGTTGTCATCATATTTCAGTCCACATTCCATGCTTGTATGCTTGCATTTACCATCCTTTCAATGCTTTGAAGAGTTGTTGTTTTGTGCTCCATTGTATGTGCCTCCCTGATTAGGTCTTTGGGAGGTCTTCTCATTGGGTTTTGGGGCTTATTTTGGCATATTACAACTCTGATTTTGTTGGCTTAATTCATTCCATGATTGCTTATAGTAGGTGTAGTGCATTTGCCCTTTTGGGCCTTGTATGCATCTTGTTTCGTCGTCGCCTTTATAACATGTTTTGGCCCCATCCCATGCGTGTTCTAGCCTTGTTTTGGTCTACCTTGGGACTGTTTTGGGTCATCTTGACCCTTTGAGGCTTGGTTGACATGGCCATGGTGTAAGTCCCTTGGCTAGCTTTGAGCTTTAAGTCCATTAACATGCTATGTTTGCCTTGTTTAGTTGATTTGGCAACATTTCTCATGTGATTTCAGAGCTTGTCACATTGCTACATTCTCATGTTTACCATGCCTTGCTCATGTTTGAGGATTGTGCATTATTGCCAAGCTTGTGGACCAATATGTGTGCATGTGTGCCTTGCCCTTTTGATGCCTCAGTTTTGGTATTTTGGCCGCTGATTTGGACCTATTCGAGAGCTGTCCATTTTGGTTTAAGTCCATCCCCGCATGTTGTTGCATGCTTGCCTTGTATGTTGTCACATACTTGTTGCATACTTGATGAATCGCATTTTGTAGAGTGCTAGTTCAATTGTGCTTTGTTGTGTACTTGGCTCATAACATGCTTGTTGCATACTTAGTAAATTACATGTTGCATGCTAACCCCATTGCATTTTGTTGCATGCCATACTAGTTTACATGTTTAGGTTGTATGCCTATTGCATATTAGTTGCATGCTTGCCTC
>NW_021025883.1:816603-845934 GCF_004153795.1 Camellia sinensis
ATTCCAAGCTTCAAACTCCATAGTTTTACACTTGCGCTAGTTAGCGTATTGCACTGTTTTGTGCAATTTACTTTCGCGCTTTCTTGCGCATCGCACTGTTTTGTGCATTACATTGTATCATTCGCACTATCTTACGCATCCCACCTGCACTTGTTAGTGCATTACATTTCATTTCCGCTATTTTATGCATCGCACTATTTTGTGCACCTTACTTGCATTGTGCGTGCATTGCATCGCGTTATCTTGCGCACCTTATCTGCATCGCACTATTTTGTGCATTCACCCTACTTGCACTGTTTTGTGCACCTTTAGCTCGCACTGTTTTGTGCACCTGTATCACACTGTTTTGTGCATTCACCCTACTAGCACTGCTTTGTGCACCTTTAGCTCGCACTGTTTTGTGCACCTGTATCACACTGTTTTGTGCATTCACCCTACTAGCACTGCTTTGTGCACCTTTAGCTCGCACTGTTTTGTGCACCTGTATCACACTGTTTTGTGCATTCACCCTACTAGCACTGCTTTGTGCACCTTTAGCTCGCACTGTTTTGTGCACCTGTATCACACTGTTTTGTGCATTCACCCTACTAGCACTGCTTTGTGCACCTTTAGCTCGCACTGTTTTGTGCACCTGTATCACACTGTTTTGTGCATTCACCCTACTAGCACTGCTTTGTGCACCTTTAGCTCGCACTGTTTTGTGCACCTGTATCACACTGTTTTGTGCATTCACCCTACTAGCACTGCTTTGTGCACCTTTAGCTCGCACTGTTTTGTGCACCTGTATCACACTGTTTTGTGCATTCACCCTACTAGCACTGCTTTGTGCACCTTTAGCTCGCACTGTTTTGTGCACCTGTATCACACTGTTTTGTGCATTCACCCTACTAGCACTGCTTTGTGCACCTTTAGCTCGCACTGTTTTGTGCACCTGTATCACACTGTTTTGTGCATTCACCCTACTAGCACTGCTTTGTGCACCTTTAGCTCGCACTGTTTTGTGCACCTGTATCACACTGTTTTGTGCATTCACCCTACTAGCACTGCTTTGTGCACCTTTAGCTCGCACTGTTTTGTGCACCTGTATCACACTGTTTTGTGCATTCACCCTACTTGCACTGTTTTGTGCACCTTTAGCTCGCACTGTCTTGTTCACCTGTATCACACTGTTTTGTGCATTCACCCTACTAGCACTGCTTTGTGCACCTTTAGCTCGCACTGTCTTGTGCACTCACCTGGTCTGGGAGACCTTAAATCCTACACCTTTATTTGCACTGTCATGTGCACTCTTCGGTCTAGGAGACCTTAAATCCTCTAAAGGTACAATTCCTTTGGTGTTTGTCGTGCCCGACCGACTTCTGGTGGTCTGGTATAGCCATCTGCCCGTGTTAGCGGTGAGTTCCTAGGAGATCAACTGAGACGGTGGAAACTAGAGTTCGAATGGCTTATGCCTAGAACGCAAAGGTTCGGGATTTCTGAGACTAAAGTCTGGTTTAAATACCCAGGGATATATCCTCAGCTTGAAATCTGTATGGCAGCCCCATAGATTGAGATAGCATGTGTATGCGCCTCAATTCTGGATACTGAACCAACCTAGTCTGTCACCCTGTTGAAGAATAGGGAAAGCTGCGACCATAGTCAGGGAGAAAAGTAGTACCTGCGGTTCAACTGAGAAGAAGGGGAAGATTCTCACATCAGCATAAGGTAGGACATTGCCGAGGTAAGTCATTGCCAATTGCCCCTGTAAGGTACCTTCACCTCTTAGCTATTACATTGCATTTTAGCCACTACATTACAGTGCTTTGCATAAATCCTCAATTTTCAAACCGGCTTCGCGTAGCATATAAGTCCAATTATCAAAATCTTCCTGCATATCATTTTGCATCCTGCCTCTGAACTACGCTGGTTTGATTCCTTGCAAAGGGATACGTAGGCAGCCTGCATGTGCAACCATTTATTTATCTGTATTTTGTATGTTTCTCCAAGCCTTCGGCCTTGTCAAAAATGGGTCATCTCAGGGCTTTGACATTCACTCCCGTCACTTCTTGACTTTTGAGTTCTGTCAAAGAGGGGCAACTGTGGACACCCCATTTTTGACCGCCCTTAAGACTTGGGCGCTACTGATGGTTTACTCGGTGATGAAGGTGTGCAGGGCAAAGGTTCAACTTCTTCGGCAAGGAGAGAGTGAAATCTCAACTTCATATCCCTTTTGGACCAAAACAATCTTGATCGAAAGATTTTAGACCTTGAAACCCTCTCTTTCAAAATGTTTTGAAAATAAAGTTCCTACGATGTTCCAACGCTAGCATTTCGTTAAATGTTGCGCTTTTCGGTAAACCGAGCAAGGACGAAGTGGAAATGAATGAAAGAGAGTTGAAATCTTTGAAAAATCTTTCAAAACACCTTGTTTAGGGGTTTGGAGTTGAGGAAAATTGGAGAAGAGGGAAGAAACCAAGTTGAAGAAGAAGGTGGGTTTGAATCGCTAAGAGAGAGAACCGAGCGATCCTCGCTAAATCACGCTTGTCTGTCTATACACTTGGATTTTAGCTATGAGGCCACCATCGTTGGAAATCCTATTTCTGGGGCTTCATTTTTCACTCAAGAATCTCCTAAAGCCAAGTCCGGACGGGGGAGATATGGTTGGTTGAAGTAGGGCATTAATCCGGTTGGACCGAATCTGCGCGGCTTCACCAAAACATGCATAACTTTTTTCACAGTTGGAATTTTGATGCAAGGTTGGTGCCATTGGAAAGCTAACTTTTGGGGCTTCATTTTGGACACTAGCTGACCACTTTTTGGCCTTGGAGACCACCCTCCGACCACCTTTCTTTCCGGCCGACCACAAAAAGTAGCTGGCCAACCACCTGACCCTTTTGACCTAGTCGGCCGACCAGGGCAAGTGGTCGGCCGACCCCCTGAACTGGTTGGCCTGCCTTCCTCAGTTTTGTCTCTGTAAGTTGATTCCAGTTGTGCCAGCTGGAGGGCACAGACTGGATCCTCCATAGTGTATGGAGGATGTTTGCCCTTAGTTTGAAGCTTCTTTGAGAAGCTTTAGACTTTTTTGTCTATAAAGGGAGGCCTTCCCTTCCTTGTAGAGGGTTGGGATTTTGTTGGAAGGAAAATTATATACCTCTCTTTGTATCTATCCCTTTGAGTCCTAAAGTGTGAAGTTCTTGACCCTTTTGCATACAACTCCATAGCCTAACCCTTCCACCATTGGTCTAAGCTTCTTGGAGGCCATTTTCAAAGGTTAAAGGTTGAGTTTTGGTCCAGAGGTTGCTGGTCTTCTTGAGCTTCAAGGGTAACACTCATTCTCCCTTTTTAAGCTTTATTTTGCTCCATCTTTTAGCCATACTTGCAAGCATATTTGAGCTTTGTTGTCAACTGAAAAAAGTCTTGTTTTGAGGTCCTTTTCATGTTTGTTTAAGGTCATTTTTCTATTGGGGGCCATCTATCCCCTTGCATGCTTCATTTTGCCTTGTTTTGAGCCATGCCCTAAGGCTTTTATATTGAGCTTTGCTTGGCCCTTTAGCCACTGAAATCCAGCCGATTTTCAGTGGTGGGGATGTCGTTTTGAGGGTTAAAATCAAAGAGGGGTGACCCTCTTTCTTGTTGTCTTGTTTACTAGCATATTTGGCCTTTCAAAGGAGCCTATATTTGCACACCTCCAAGCCTTGTTTCAGGCCCTTTTTAGTGACTTTTAGGGCCTTCATAGGCTCTGTCCAGAGTTGGTTTTGTCACCTTAGGTGTGCCTCTTGCATGTGTAGAACAACCCCTTGTATGGCCTATCAAAGTAGCACTTCATTCTTGCATGTATTGGTCAGGTTTCAGTGGGTTTTTGGGCTTCATTTGACATGCCATGATTCTGTTTTTGACTGGTTTGGTGGCCTCTCATGTGCTTCATATGGTTGTAGTGTAAATCATGGTTCACTAGCTTGTATTGCATGATGTTTTGGCCCCCTTTCCTAGCATATTTTGGCCACGATCCAAACTAATTTTATTCATATTTTGGGCTTCCTGAGCTCTGTTTGAAGTGTTTTGGGTCATGCATACATTGTTGTACATGGTCATAGTTCAATTAAGCTCACTAGCTTTGCATATCGGGTCCACTAGCATGCATTGTTTGGGCCCTTGACATGTTTTGGCATCATTAAACATGACATTTCAGAGTCCACTCTTTAAATGTGTTTGAGAGTCGTGCTTAAATACCACATTTATGGACCATTGCATGAGCTTCATTTCTATGCATTTTGAGCCATCATTTTAAACCATTTTCCCACTGTCTTGGACCTGCATAAGGCCTATTTGGGGCTGGTTGGGTCATTTGAGCATTGCTTTGTGTACCTCTAGTGTAATGCACTTCACTAGTTTCGGTATCCGGGCCATCTAGCATGCATTGTGTGAGGTGTTTACGTGATTCGAGACCATCTTGCAAGTCATTTCAGAGCTGGAAAATGTGTGATTATATGCCGTATTTCATCCCTTGACATGCTTTGGTAGAGTTGCATTTGGTGCCTTAGGTTTGGTCCTTTGCATTTGTGCATATTTGCATATGTTTTCTTGCCTAATTTCATCACGTTTGGCCACTGATTTGAGTGTGGCTGAGGCCCATTCATTTTAGTTTAAGTCCATCTTGCATTGTGTATGCCATATAGTCCATGTTGTTGCATGATTGACCATTGCATTGTGTATGCCTTGATCATTTCATTGTTAGTCTCCATGTGTGCATTGCGTATGCCATATAGCTTTCATGTGCATTGAGTATGCCATTGGTTATTTCATAGCATTGTGTATGCTAGTAGCATGTTTGCATGTCATCATTTGCATGCTTGCATCATTTAGTGACATTATGTTTAGGTTGCATGTTAGAGTTGCATTCATGCATGCCATGTGCATTGCATTGTGTTTGGAGTAGGATTTAGTCCAGACACGGGAAACGAGGGACGTTTTGTACTCCAAGTGACGAAACGTGCCTCGATTCTCGGTCGCCGACACTTCGGATTACCTATGATAGAGTTAAGGCCTTGTTGTGTTTATATGTGCATTCATTTTACATCGAATCGTTCAATTCGACTCCTCGGCCTTCATGCATCGAGATGCGTAATTGGTGGCACGAAGATCGAGGACTACACTCCCTTGAGCTTGTGCAATGATGGGAGAGTGGTCGTGCACACATTTGTTGAAAATACCTTGCTATGCCTCTCTCTTGCCTTTGTTACAGAAAAACCAGAATCCAGGGGCAGAAAGTGGTCGGCCGAGCAGATTTTCTGGCAGGCCGACCACCCTTTTGGGTCTCCACCACAAAGGGTGGTCGGCAGGTGGTCTCCATAGCCAAGGGCTGGTCGGCAGCCTTCCCACAACCTTCCAGAGTGGAGTTTCAGCCTCTTGGAGCTCTGTGCAAGTTTCTGAAATCAATTGCAAACAAAGGCGAGTCGGGGGCATTGCGATGGATTTCCCGACAAAGGCGATTCGAGCACGCATGCATCCATTGTCATTCAAAACAGAGCCGAGGCAGTCATATTCATTTAATTTACACGCTTACTTAGCTAGTTTGTTAATTAGTTAATGTCGTGTAATAATTAGCTGTAGTTTGTTATTCATTCGGTTGTGTATTATTTATTCGGACCCTCCGAGGAGGGCAATGTTGTAATAAGTGTGCGTGTGTGTGATGTATGTCTTACAACCCCACGTCTTTCTCCCTTTTATTTACCAGTTTATGATGGTTAGTTTTAGGGCACGTTTAAATTAGCATCCTTATGCTCGTATGTTTGCATCCATTCATCTGTTTTGCATGCACCGGGCTCGGCGCATCTTGCTAACTGCATTGTATTTCAATTCCAAGTTGAATACATGTATCGATCATTGCATCTCATATGCCATCTTAGAATAGCCGAGCCTGTCATAGTTACATTTTTGCATATGTTGCATTAGGCATTCTTAGGATAGTTAGGATTCATGCATGATTTCTAATTAGCTTCTTTCTTTGGCTCGGAGTACACGATAAGTGTTTTTGCTTTAGAATCCTTGTATGCGTGTGAGTGACTACCATGATAGCATGCTTGCCATGAGGCTATGTTCTTATGTGATATAACTGGCTGAATGCCTGTGGGTGAAGGTTGGGTTGCTTGAATTGGAATAATTCATCGAAACCCGTGTTTTAGCCTACTTGCGAGTAGCAAACTTCAATCCATTTTCAAAATAAACGGATATGCGATACTTTGTTCTAACTTAGGCAATCCAGTCTATACTTGTATGCTGTGTGCATCACATAGTAATTCTAGGCTAATAACCGGAATAAGAGCACATAATGTTTTCAAAACTCGATATCATGGTTAGTAGAGGCCGATCTTTGATCGGGCGAGCGGGGGTACTCACGAAGTGACCTTCCCCAATCGTACCCAAGTTCCTGAGCCAAGGCAACTTTGGTGATGACGGACACGTGGCCTTAGGCACGGTTCAGGGTTTCCTAAATCTCCCCAAAATAAAATATTTAGGTGGCGACTCGGTATCTGGCAAAGCAGTCCATGTTTGGCATTTCTTTCTAAAAAATCAGTTTTTCAAAATGATTTGCCGGATTTGGACTCTTTGATGATTTATTGGTCTTACATTGCACTCTGCGAGATTAGATACAGGACCGTGACATTGAGTCCTGAACTGTAGTGAGCCCAATGAACAAAACGGGATTCCCTCCCGGGACGTTCGGGGACGTCTACAGATACCAAATTTTATTTAGAATTTCATTTTACCCTCAAAACTATTCCTTAGAAATCAATTTGCTCCCCAAATATAAAAAATTAAATTTAAATATTTAATAAAATGCAAGGTAAATTATTTATAAGTCCTATTTGGAAGACTTATAGAAAATATGGTCCTATGAAAAAACTTATAACCTAATAGGTACTATGATTTTCTTGTAGACACATCTACCCCAAATCTTAATTAATTGATAGCCTAATTAATGATAATACCATATATGGAAATCCAATGTTACCACAGATGATGATCATATCTACATGGTTAGAATTTTGAAATTCAAAATAACCTAATTAGTGGCAATACCATATATGTGAAATTCAATATTAGCATAGATTGTGATCATATCTATATGGTTGGAAATTTGAAATTCAAAATGTAAATGTAACATGTAACATCCCAAATCCAATGTGACATTCCCATACGTTTATGGAATTCAAAATAACTTGATTAATAACAATACCATATATAAGTAATCCGTTATTACCATAGACTGTGATCATATCTATATGATTGGAAATTTGAAATTCAAAACATAAATGTAACATGTAACATCCGAAACCCAATGTGACATTCTCATATGCATCTCATCCCAAACCCAACGTAAATGTAACATGTAACATCTCAAACCTACCATGACATTCCCATATGCTTCTCATCCCAAAACCAATGTGACATTCCAATACTCCACCATTGAATTATGAATAATGTAACCTCCTAAATGTAACATATGACATCTCAACCCAACCCATGTATTGAACCACCATCACGTCGAACCCACCGTAACTTCGATATCATACGACGGGGTTCAACCCACATTCAATTAAAAAAAATTAAAAACCTAGTAATTTTGCACAATGTAATATGAAACGTATGTAAACATTGAATATAATAATGACACAATGCACATTCAAAGAAAAATACAACCGAACATAACACACAAAAGACATAACAACGTTGTAGATGTGGGTTAACATTACAACCTAAATGTAACGCCATCGGAGGCTAATGAAAGTATGCCAATGGATGGCTGTAATAGATTGTCAAAGCCATATCAGAGAAGATAACAATGAAACATGAACAATTGGCACTACACAACAACAAATCTCACCAATTGGAGAAACAAAAACCATACCTCCTTCTCTCAACCACTTGGAGTCCAAATTAGTAGAAACAAACAAAACACAAGCTCCAACCTTGATGACAATATTGGCCATATCCTCATCCAAACAAGCAACATTTTCAAAATCCATCAAAATCTGCGATCAAGGCGACAATCACGCCCACGGATGTAGCTTGCACAATCCACTTTCCTAAAAGCCTCCAAAAACGTAATATACTGAATGATACAATAACCTATAATATGAAAATAAATAAGGGGTATAATAGTACACTAATACCATTTATTTACAACTCATAAGACCTTATGGAACATATTCCTATCTAAATAGGACTTGAAACTCTATAAGAAATAACATAGGACTTCACATTAAATAAGTTCTATGAAATAGAGGAGAAAATATTCTGCCTTGAATAAATATTGAATCTGAGTATACAGCTTTATACAAGTGACATCCTAGGAATCACATCTATAATAGGTATCTTAAAGATTTATAGTAAATACAATGCATATCTATTTCCTAGTTTATCCCATTGATATTGGATAGCCTTTATCTTCTCAACACTCCCCCTCAAGTTGGAGAGTGAATGTCAAGAACTCCCGACTTGCGTATCATGGTTGAGAAAGCTTCCTTTCCCAATGGCTTGGTGAATACATCTGCAAGCTATTTTGCCGAAGCAATGTGTTCGGTTATAACTGAGTTGTCTTGTATTTTGTCTCGAATGAAATGACAATCCATCTCTATGTGTCGGGTTCTTTCATGAAAAACTGGATTGGCTACTATATGCAGGGCTGCTTTGTTATCACAATATAATAATGCCGGTTTCGGATGCAATATTCGCAAGTCTTTCAACAATGAGCGTAGCGAAGATAATTCACAACATGTACCTGTCATGGCTCTATATTCGGCTTTTGCTGAGGAGAGGGATACTGTTTTTTGCCTCTTTGTCCGCCAAGAAATAAGAGAAGATCCCAAAAAGACACAGTAACCCATGGTGGATCTACGTGACATTGGGCAACCACCCCAATTTGAATCTGAAAAAGCTTGCAAAGATAAATCATTCTAAGAAGAGAAGAACAAACCCTGGCCTGGACTGCTCTTCAAATAACGCAACACACGTAAGGCAGCGTCCATATGCGGTTTGCGTGGTGCATGCATGAATCTGCTTAACACATGCACTGGATAAGTGATATCTAGCCGGGTAATAGTCAAATAAATTAGGTGTCCAACAAGCCGCCTATATGGAGATGGATCTCTAAGTAATGCACCTTCATCTGAGAGTTTGATGTTTTGCTCCATGGGAAAGTTGACAGGTTTAGCTCCCAATAATCCACCATCCTTCAAATTATCCAAAGCGTATTTGTGTTGTGATATGGAGATACCTTTCTTTGAACGAGAGATTTCAATGCCCAGAAAATACTTCAAATGACCCAAATCTTTAATCCAGAAATGACTGTGTAAAAATTGCTTATGAGCAGATATAGCAGTGAGATCATTACCCGTAATAAGAATGTCATCAACGTATATCAACAATGCCGTAAAGGATTTGTCATTCCGACATGTAAACAAAAAGTAATCTTGTAATAGCCCAACCCTCGTACATGTTTTCTGATATACTTTCGGTCCTTTATGCTGCACATCTAAATACGCATTGTGAAATTTTATGTGAAAGTAAGTTTAAGAAGTGAATCTTGAGCTTATAGGTATGTCTCTGTTTAATATGAGAAATATTTGTTACAATTCTAGTGTTTAAATCAGAAATTGAAAGCCTTAGAAGTTTAATTATCCGAAATTGATTTTATATTTAGGATTAGCATGATTTTTAGGTCATAGTATGATTTTCTGTGAAATTTCAATTAGGAACGGTTAAACTGATTAAATTTTGTCTTTATTCACTTTTGGTTATATATGTCTATATTCTCTACCTATTTGACTTAAGAGTCATGACAAGGAAATCTCCTGAGAGAAAGAGAGAGAGAGACATTAGGGAAGAAAAGGGTTTGAGTGAAGTTAATCAAGAAGAAGATTGGGAAATTAAGGGGATTATAAACATTTTGAAGCTCAAGGTATGTGTGTTCTACTTAAAATCCTTTCCTTCTTGAAAATGAGTAAGATTCCCTTGTTGATCATGTAAATTAAAGTGTGTATTGGAGTTATGTTTGTAGAGAGGGTTGAATTGAAGAGATGTTGTATCATTAGGGTATTTTGGGTTAAGTTGAGTTGTATGGAGAAGAATTTCATTCTCTTCCTCTATCTTTGCATGTTTGAACTTATTGTGTGTTTGGATGATTATATATGTAGAATTGGGAATTATTTAGTGAGAATTCAAGGTGCCTTGATTAAGTTGTAAACCATGTTTATGGTGATTTTAAATCTTAAAGTTTCATTAATTTCTCTATATTTCCCCTTTAGAAGGAAGTGGCTTTGTGTAATTGTTGTATGAATTTCGGAGGGCAAAACTGGGCAAATCGCCGCACGTGAGGGGGTCATGGTCGCATGTGCAGGAGCTCTGTCGCACGTACGGGAGTCATGGCCGCACGTGTGGGAAGTGAGAAATTTTTGGCCCTTAGCTACTGCTAAAAGGCACGTGCGGGCTTCACTGCCGCACGTGCGGGACCAACCGCCGCACGTGCGGGGCTCACAGCTGCACATGCGGCCCATGCCAGAAAAATCCGTTCACTCCATTTTACGTGCTTGACCCTCTAGTATTTGTGAAATTTGTATTTAATGTCGTTTTAGTATCCGTAAATTCATTCAAAGCGAAATGAACCAGAAAATGAATGAAGAAGGAATGAGAGAACTAATGAATAAGTTATGTATGTGTACAGGACACACCCCGTGAGGAAGTAATGCTCCGCCATCACTTTGTGAGTAGTAGTATGGAAATGTACATTTTATTTACCGTTGATAATTATTGTCACTAACGCTCTGTTCTTCGTAAGTGTTACACGAACATTTATGACGATTGGAAATCAATGTGAACTTATATGAACGTTGAAAAATTTGCGTACATTGGTATGACTTTGGAATCCTTTTATTCTGTCAATAACGAATATTAACTCTCTGTTATTCATCAACATACTATGTTACTTCTTCTTAAAAGAATAAATGGAACTTATGTTCATCCTTGAACAATGTATCTGTGTGAATCCAAGATTATTCTGTTGTGTTAAGTATGGACCCGAGATCGTTTAAAATCTATGAAATGAATGCAAAGGTTTAACATCATTATGTAACCCACGTGACAATGTGAATTGTTCTATCTTTGTTAAGCGTACTGTAATGACATGATATGATAAGAAATGCTCTATATTGATTTGTTAGCGCTATTGGATGTACCATGTATAATCAAGCATGGACTCTGATTTCTATTTATGATTTAAGCATAATTAAGAATATGTATGAATTCATTTCTGTTTATCTGTTCCAGTTATGCTATGCTATGACATGATATGGATGGTTCGATCTTTAAGGCCCGATGATTTCTGGTATGGAACAAAGTGCTGTACGGAACTAAGTGCTGCAATGCGAGCCACCTCTTGAGTCCATACATCTCTGAACTGGGCTTAAAGCCATCTGTGAGGCCTATGGCCGTTCTGTGACATATGTGAGGCCTATGGCCAATCTGTGACATCTGGGCCTATGGCCATTCTGTATGATCTGTTAGTATGAAACAAAGTGCTGCATGGAACTAAGTGCTGCAGTGCGAGTCACCTCTAGAATCCATGCGAGCCACCTCTTGAGTTCATACATGCATGAAAAGGGCTTAATGCCATTCTGTTTATGGGCTTAATGCCACTCTGTTAAAGGGCTTAATGCCATTCTGTTTAAGGGCTTAATGCCACTATGTTAAAGGGCTTAATGCCACTCTATTTAAGGGCTTCATGCCACTCTGTTAAGGGCTTAAAGCCACTCTATTTAAGATTGAGCCCAAGGCCGTTCTGAAATTGGTACAGAATCAAATTAACCATATGACCTCTTTATTTATATATGCATTGATATGTATTATAATTCAAGTTGCGCATTGAATTGTTTATGTCCTATTATTCACTGAGTTTGGCTCACATTTTGTTATGTTTGTTTCTGTAGGCACTTAACCTAGAGGTCAATCTTAACCCGTGGCCTCTATTCCTCTTTTGTCAACCCTGAGTGTCGAGGCACTTAGATGAAGGCCGCTCGTTTCGTGGAGCTTTGCTAAGCTTTGGTTTTGTACCCAATGTGTCTGACTAAGGTTGAGATGTATGTGATCCCTTTTATCTTTCAATGTTTGTGTTACGCCCAATTTTGGGGGCTTAGTCTGTATTTGTATATGTACATAGCGAAATTTTCAGATGCTCGCCACTGTATGTTTATCTGTCTTATGTTCTATTTGTGATCCTGGTATAGTAGTGATAGCTGAAAGGATATTACATATTATTATTTGATATTAAATGCTTCCGTTCAGGCCTCATATGATATGTATATCAGATTTAATGTCCGTTTCCGAATAGGTCATGCCCAAACTTTTAGGGACGGGTTTGGGCGTGACAAATCTGCTTTGGATTGAACAAAACCAGCAGCATGAATAGCTATAGAGAATTTGGTAAACCATTGACGGGAAGCTTGCTTTAAACCATACAAGGACTTGTTGAGGCGACATACTAGATGCTCCCCCTGTCGCAGAAGACCAGGAGACAGAGACATATAAATTTCCTCATGGAGATCACCATGAAGAAAAGCATTGTGGACATCCAGTTGATGAAAAGACCAATTTTGGACAACAACCAGAGCTAAGAAACAACGGACGGTAATCATCTTAGCAGTGGGAGAAAAAGTGTTGTGATATAACTTCCAGCTGTGTGTAACCCTTGGCAACGAGACGAGCTTTGTAACGCTTGATGGTGCCATCCAAGTGCCGTTTGATCTTATAAACCCAACGACAACCAATAGGTTGTTTGCTACGGGGAAGACAAGTGAGAGACCAAGTGTTGTTAGCATCCAAAGCAGCTAACTCATATTGCATGGCGGCAAGCCAGTGGGAATCATAAGAAGAAGGTTCAACATCCTGACTAATAGTAGCAACAAAGGAACGATGCTGTGAAGAGTAACGATGATAAGAAAGAAAATTGCTAAGAGGATATCACGTACCTTTGTGTGGACCAGATAATGAAGATGACAATGGGAGGGTAGTGGTGACTTGGTTGGAAACATAATCACGTAAAGCTGGTGGAGGAGCATGAGAACGGTGAGAACGACATAAGGGAGGAGCAGGAATAGGAGGAGCGGGACTGGGTAGATCGGGACTGGAGGGGGGCTATTTCGGAACGGTAACAAGAGGGTGGGGAAGTGGGTCAGGGGGAAAAGAGACTGAAGAATAAAGATCGAACACAGAAAGAGGGAGGACGGTGGCAGAATGAGGGAGTGAAGGCGAAGAGGAGAGGGTCTCAAAAGGGAAAACATGTTCATGAAAAACAACGTCACGACTAGTGAAGACTCGATGGGTGGTAAGGTCAAAGAGCTTGTAAGCTTTCTGGCCAACCGAGTAACCAAGAAAGACACAACGGGTGGCTCGAGGAGCGAACTTATGAGGAACATTCACAGTGGTGGCATAGGCAAGACATTCGAAAACCCAAGGGTGAGAATAGGAAGGGACATTGCCATAGAGGCGTTCATAAGGTGTGTGACGAGAAAGAAGTGGTATGGGCAAATGATTGATTAGATGGACAGCAGTGAGGACACATTAGCCCAAAAACGGACAGGAACATAAGACTAGAAACGAAGGGCACGAGCCGATACAAGAATATGGCTGTGTTTACGTTCGACCACCCCATTTTGTTGAGGAGTAGAGACACAAGAACACTGGTAATAGGTGCCCTGTTGTTTAAAAAACTCCCGCATAGCATAGAATTTGAGTCCATTATCAACCCTAATATTAGTGATAGAGGCACTGAATTGGGTTTTGTCAAAGGAAAAAAAATTAGCAAGTAAGTGTTGAGTGTCACTTTTGTTGTGCATAAAAAAGACCCAGGTGAATCTAGAATAGTCATCCACAATAGTTAGAAAAAATGTTGCACCAGAAAGGGAAGCAGTTCGATATGGACCCCAAATGTCACAATGAATTAATTCAAAAGGTAGAATAGACAAAATAAAACTAACAGAAAATGGAAGCCGACGCTGTTTGGCAAGTGCACAAACATCACAAGGTTTACTTGACTGAAAAGAAAAATTTAACAAGTGTCTGGCCATAAAATCTAAACGAGCGGAAGATAAATGTCCCAATCGGCGATGCCACAAGTCAGTAGAGGAGAGGACATGAGAACATGATAGACGCATGGGTGGTACTGAAGACTTGGTTGCTAAGGATCGGCTAGGAGCTGGTGTGTCTGATGTTAAGGCAACCAAGTAATAAAGTCCGTTGCGTTCTTTACCCAAACCAATCGTCCTCTTCGTTGTCAAGTCCTGCAAAATACACCAAGAAGGAAAAAAAGTTACGGATCAATTTAAACTTCTTGTAACTCGACTCACAGACATCAAATCCACCTTAAAAGATGGCATGCCAAGCACATATTTTAAAGACAATACTGAGTTCAGGGGTAAAGTTCCAGTGGAGAGAATCGGAGCCTGTTCTCCGCTTGGCATGATAACCAGCAGCAAAGAAGTATTCTTACAACTGTTGACAAGTGAATTTGGAGATGAAGTAATATGGTCAGTGGCACCACTATCGATAATGAATCGATGAGTGTACAATGGTATGTGTGACAAACCTGCAGCAGTACCAACAACGTTGGCCTGAGGGGGTCCTTGACCATTTATGATAGATAATATTTACTGGAATTGCAAATCTGAAAGTCCATTCATAGCTGACGGCATCTCCTGCATCGTAGAGTCCTCCGTGACAGTATTTGCCAAAGGCTGAGTACTAGTGTTGGGTTTGAAACGAGTACCTCCCAAAGCGGGTTTGTTTGATTTATGGCGTCGATGTACTGGCGGGTACCCATTCAATTTCCAACAAGTTTCTTGCACATGATGATCTTGATCACAGTAAGAGCAATGTAATGGCTTGCGATTAGGTGAGTTGCGATTATCCCTGCGAACTACCATGGCTGTGGTCTAGTTATCCCTGCGAACAACCATAGCTGCAGTCTCCGTTGTCTCACGTGCAGTGCCCACACTGTGCTGCTTTGCTTCTTGTACAATGGAGGAGTAGGCCTTGGTGACATCAGGCAGGGGATCCATCAAAAGGATTTGCCCTCGGATTGCGCTGTATGACTCATTGAGTCCCATGAGAAATTGCATCAATTTGCGACGCTTATGATCTGCCCCACAAAAGCAAACGATGGCATTATAGGAGCCGAGTTCATCCCATAATCCTTTTAGTTTGGTGTAGTAAGCCGCAACGCTCATTTGATCTTGGGCAAGACAAGCGATGTCCCTCTCAATCTGAAAAATACGAGGGGCATTGCTTTGAGAAAAATGATCCCGAAGGTCGTCCCATACCTCCTGGGCAGTGGTTGAATAAATGACACTATCGGCAAGATCTGGTGTGAGAGAATTGAGGATCCAAGATAGGATCATATCATTGCATCGTCCCCATGATGCATGGTCGTCTGGTTTAGTGGTGGCAGCCGGCATGGCTATGGTGCCATCAATGAAGCCCAATTTGGATTTGGCATTCAAAGAGATGGTCATAGCTCGAGACCAAGTCGAGTAATTACTCCCATTGAGAGGCTTAGAAACGAGCACCATTCCAGGATGATCAGAATGATGGAGAGAAAAAATATTTGCGGTGTCGGTGACGGTAGTTGATTGACCTTCATCCAAACCCTTTTCGTTTACCATGATGGTAGAAAATGGTGAAATGAGGCAAAAGAAAAAGCTAGTTTTTTTAAACCTGCTCTAATACCATGTGAAATAGAGGAGAAAATATTCTGCCTTGAATAAATATTGAATCTGAGTATATAGCTTTATACAAGTGACATCCTAGGAATCCCATCTATAATAGGTATCTTAAAGATTTACAGAAAAATACAATGCATATCTATTTCCTAGTTTATCCTATTGATATTGGGATAGTCTTTATCTTCTCAACAAGTTCCCATAATAGAACTTATAAATAATTTTCCCAAAATGAAATTCTAAATAAATTTTGGTGTCACGTCAGCACATTTCATCCAGTTATAGACTGAATGTGACGGCAGGTGCCAAATTAATCAAAAATTTTAAAATTCTGGGTGTAAAATTGATATTAATTGAAATCTGGAGATTAAATTGAAAAAAAAAAACATGAAAGTTTGAAAATCAAAATGATATTTCCTGTATCGGACTATGACCATCTTTGTTACAAGTTTATAATAAAGGATTTTCATTATATATCTAATGATTATGAAATAGAAATATAAGTTTATAATTATTACTTTGAGAGGTGAAATAAAATTTTAAGAATAATACTATACAAACAAAAAATTTATACATAATGATACGGCTCATTGTGGACATTTTTCTTCAAAACAAAAAATCATTGAAAATGGATTTATTTACAATAATGGCATTGCCATATCATTCTTGTCAAGTTTTTTTCTATGAATTTTATGTATGTTTAGAATTTTCCAAATTTTAAACGAAGTTTTGATACAACGTCATAAACTTCTATTTGATTATAGAAGACAACTAATGGCAAAAATAAAATTTATCAAAAAACAAATAGTTTAGTTATATAATTAATCTTATTAAAAAAGAGGGGGAAATTATTAGAAAATCTACTTTCAAGTATGTATATCTCAATTAGTTCATAATATATTCTTATATTCTAATAAGTTCTATTATTTTGAACATTTAATCTACTAAATCTTAATTCTCATATTTAAGGTAATTTATGGACAATTTTACCCTTACAAATAAAATTTTTGAACTCTTAGCAACTTTGTGTGCCCTATTTTGGACTATTTTAAATGTTCCATGTTATGAACATTCACATTAAATAAATTTGGTAGTGTAAATATTCACATAATGAAACATTCACACTGTCAATGTGAACATTAATGTGCGCTTCACCCTATTATTATTAGGATATTTTGATAACTATGTCATTCGTAAGACTTATTAGAATATAAAAAAATAATTTGAACTAAATGAAACATAAGTAGGTGAAAAGAGATTTATGAATAAATAAATTGATTTATGAATGATAATTTGGGAGGCAAAATAAAAATAAAAAAGAAATTTCCTCAAAAATTTAATACCAAATCAAATCTTTCAGTTTTGTTGGTTGAGGTTCCCAAACAAACAGCGAACATGCTACGATTTAATTTTGTCAATTTGGTGTAAATTAATGATTAACATGAAATTTTAAAAGATTTTCTAAAAAGAAATTTGTAAAATTTCACATTAAAAATAAATATAAAAAAAAGTAAAAGTTATTCTATAAATGTCAAATGAGTAGCATTAATTACTTATCTTATAATGTATAAAAAAAAAAATTAAAATATACAAGCTTTTAAATCTAAGATTTTAGTTAGTTCGACTTTTATCAATATAAACAATTTCAAAATTGAAACTGAGAGGGTAATTTGTAAATAAATTGGGCCGAGCTAGGAAGAGTCTTCTTTGGGGGTTGGGCCACGTAATGGGCCGAGATAAGGGCTGGTGTAGCTCGGTCTTAGGCCAAGAAGACATCTTTGATTTCTGTTGTGGGCCGAACTAAAGGGCCGGAGTGTGGACGCCGAGTAGCTCAGTCCCTTTTTATCTGAGTAGCAAACTGGGCAAAGGCGTTGACCGAGCTACCTAATACTAGGCCCAATGGTTGGCCGAGGTATTTGGTAAGATGGAGAGCCGAGCTAGGTATAGCTCGGTTGATGCTTCTATTCCATTACTTAGTTGAGCACAGAGCCGAAATAACTTGATTGACCGCAATGTCAGCCGAAGTAAAGGGGTCAACTGAGGTAAAGGTATCAACCGAGGTAAATGGGGTGGCCATCGCACTTGGCTTGCAGTAATGAGGGTGTTCTGAGGGTAAGCATTATCCTTCGACATAAGACTCCTAGTAGGACTCTACTAAGGAGAGTTAGAGTCCTACTGGGATTGTGCATACCATCTCACTTGGTTGGTAGTGAGTAGGAGTGTGACTCCTAGGAGGACTCTGCTAAGGAGAGTAAAACCCTACTAGGATTGTGCAAACCATCTCACTTGGTTGGTAGTGAGTAGGGTGTGTGATTCCTAGAAGAACTCTTATAAGGAGAGTTGGAAATCCTACTAGGATTGTGCCAAGTAAAGTCTATAAAAGCTCCTAACCAGACCTATGTACAGGTATCCCAACTCTTACTCTAAAATACATAGAGCTTATTGTCTATTGTCTTCTTGTTGACTTAGGCATCGGAGGGGTTTTCGGCATACACCCGCCAGCTAGCTCACGTTTGTGTTTTCAAGTAGCAAAGTAACGACGTTTGAAGGAGTGCAAACTTGATCAACAGGATCATACGAGAAGATTATTTCGTGCTGGTACAATTGGCGCCGTCTGTGGGAATTCCACAAAGAACAAAACCTCTTGATCAAGCTTTCCTCCCTAGTTGGGAGCAATGGCACACAATGAAGACTTGTCGCAATCAGCTATTGATGGGCAAACCCCGGAGGGGGGTGGGAGGTGCGAAGGTTTACCTTCTATCCCACCCATGGCAGAATTAGATCCCCAACGAAGGAATCTGCGGAGAGAAGTGAGGGAAAGACAGGGCTTAAGTCCACACCGCTCTTAAAGCCCTGATAGACAGAGGCGGAAGATGCATCCTTAGGTTTTCGAAGATCACGTAAGGGAGCAAGACAAAGTAATAAGAAGAACGGCGGCTGACATAGAGTTTATGAAGAGCCAGATAAAAGGCAAAGGGGTGGCAGCAAAAGAGGGGTGCAAAGGCAACACACACTCTTGCCACTCAGAAGATCGTCACAGACAAGTCACACCATCACAAACTGAAAGTCAAAACCTCAGGTCGAGCAATACACAATCAAAGACTTCCAGGACACGCTACTCAAAGCCTGAGAGAATGAGGACTGAAAGGGCTCGAAGAAGAGAAGACACTCAGGCTCGTGACCCCCGCAGAGTCCCCGCACTACAACGATTGGCTCCTAGAACACATGGGAGTGTCGAGGTTAGAATTCTAGAGCCACGCCTTGCCTATGAACCAGCAGACAAAGCGTTAGCAAGGTTGCAGAGCTCACCGTTCATTCCGACAATAGAGAACGCACCATTACCCTCAGGCTTCCACTAGCCCAAATTCACTACTTATGAGGGGAAGTCGGACCCCTACATACACTTGAGCCACTTTTACCAAGTTATGGCCGTGTATCGGCGAAACGAGGCTCTAATGTGTATCATGTTTCCTTCCAGCCTTAGTGACCTGGGTTTAACGTGGTTTGAAAGGTTGCCAGAAGGTAACATAGCTTCGTAGGCGCAACTAACAGAGGCATTTGTGACCAGATTCAGAACGAACGAACACCAAGACACCAGTGGAGATTAACCAGCTTCTCTCTATAGATATGGGCGAGAAAGAAACATTGAGGTCTTACAATAATCGGTATTGGGAGACTTTTAATCAGATTGGAGATTGCCTTACAAACCTAGCTATCGCACAGTACAAACGAGGTTTGCCAGCTGTCACGACCTAAACCCGCCCCTATGAGTTTAGCATTGTAACCGGCCAGTAATCCTTGGATTACCGAAGGCCTCTGAACAGATTAACAAAATTAAGGGGCTAGCAGAAGCAATTACATAAATATAATTGTCCAATAAGCTGTGCTGACTTATATGAAACAGAATATTTAAAACTTTACATACATAACCATAAGTCAACCATACACTATATTATACCCACACACATTACAGTATCTTAAGTACAGCCGTCAAAAATACAAAACAAGTCTTAAATATGTACAAGACCAACAGAACTCGGATACAAGACACTTCGGGAACCTCCACGTAAGGTATAATGGTTGGCTGACAACAAAACACCAGGCTAGACAAAGCCTTTAGGCTCAAACTCCAGAATGCTCAACTATATACATATATATACAAACAATGAGCTAAAGCCCAGTGAATAACATTAAGGTAAAGGGGTTAGTGAACGAAATCCGTACATATCATATTCATAAAACAGAACAGAGCATAATCAGTCTTGTATCAAAACATAATAATGGTACGTCCCATAGAACATAACACATAACGTCTTCCGACTAGAGTAATTGGTTCCGGATACCGATTAAACACATATCACCACAATGAAGTGGCTAACAAGATCTCGTAATTACTTGTATGTCATGGACCCGCATTTTCATGTCGTCCCCCATGACTTGGGGCTATCTATGAATGCCATAATAGATTTCAAACTTGGAATGTTCGTTCACGTAAACAGATAACATTTCAGAAATCATAGCTTATCATATTTCATTTGGAACATAATTCATATAAACGTATCTTTACGATAACGTTACTCACAGTGGTTCTAGTGAGTGGTCAATCAACTCTCGGACGTTGACCTACAATCACAAGAGTACATAACACAACGGATCTTATCATTACTCATTCATGTGGCCATATCGGCTTAACTTACATTACGTTGGTTCTTTATGTTTTCTTGTAACAATGCTTAAACACACACACACTTGCCATTCTTTAACTTAGTACATTCTTTTCTTAGTGTGTGTTTCTAGCCCATAACCTCATTACCATAGCTTAATTAAGGCTTAGGAATGCCTAAGATGTAATAAGGATGCCAAAACATGCATTGGAACACTTAGGCAAACTCAAGTTAAATGAATTAAAAAGTGAGGGAGGAGACATTGTGAATGTTTTCTTGAGAAGTTTACCATATGAAAATTGGAATGATGCATATTTTGCGGGGAATCGTTATGGTGAGATGTATTCAAATGTTGCTGAGTCATTCAATTCATGGATACGAGAAGCTCAGCACTTGCCAATAACAAATTTGGTGGACATGATACGGTTGCAAATCATGAATATGAGGTCTGATAGAAGGCTACTCTCTTGTAAATGGAATAAAATTCTGTGTCCTCGTATGGATAGTGTGTTGGAGAAGTCTTTTTTCGATAGGAGGACATGGAATGTGAGTTTATCATCTGATAATGTCTTTGAAGTGCATTGTTTTCCTTCGGTTATGGTTGATATTGGGTTGAGAACTTGTTCATGTCGAAAATGGGAAATAAATGGGTATCCATGTCAACATGCTATTGGTGCAATTTTTAGGAGTGGAAGAATTTGAATTCATTTGTTGAACCATTTTTTCATGCTGATATGTATCGTCAAGCAAACTCATTTTCTATTGGCCCAGTTCCAACTGTTGAAAAACCTGTGTGTAGCATTGAAGATGCTATGATTTTACCTCCATTGAGCAAGAGACCTGCTAGGAGGCCAAAGAAGAACAGAATTGCTTCTACTGGAGAGTTTAAAAGGGTGATTAAGTGTAGTCGTTGTGAGAGTATTGGTCACCATAATAAGAGGACATGCAAGGAACCTTTGTTAAATAGTTGAGGATTATACATTTTATTGATTGAATAATACATTTGATGATTACTTTGTGTATTTTGTTTTGTGAAATGTATTTTTTAGACAGTGTATATAATAATATCAATCAAATTCATCTAGAGAAATTTTCCAATATCAGTTAAAGTGTGCATTGTGTTTGTTGATATATACTATAGGCAGTGGGTTTGTAATACCTGTCAAATTCATCCAATGAAATTTTCCTATGGTAGAGAAATTTTTGTGTATTGTGTTTTGAAGCTTCATATTCATCCACATAAATTTGACAATGGCAGAGAAAAGTACTGTGTGGATTGTGTTTTTTGTTTTGATAATTGTTTTGTACTAACACAGTGCATTAGAGATTGAATGATGATATAGGCACCTTCTTTGGCGAGATATGAGTTAAATTTCTCTGTGAATTTCTGGTAACTTCATATGTGTCATTTCAAGAAATGTGCACACCAGACAGAGCATACAAAAAATTATTGTACAACCAAGAAACAAAATTAAGCTCTTTTGAAATTTCTCTGAGTTGAGAATTTCTCTGGACCAGGGAAGAATTTCTCTGGACTCACTTCAACTCAGAAATTTTTGTCAAAGCCAGAGAAATTTTCCTCACCAACTCGGAGATATTCCTTCTCTCCAAATCACTCAACCCAGAGAAATTCATAACTTAGAAATTCCATTTTCTGTCACCATTCGAATTCGTCAATTTCATCCAGAGAAATTTTCCACCATCAGAGAAAACTATCTAGGCATTGTGTTTTGAAATTTGAAATTCATGCAGTGAAATTTTCCAGTGGCAGATAAAATTACTGTGTGCTTTGTGTTTTGTTGAGTTTGATAGTTGTTTTGTACCAACACAAAGTATTACAGATTACATAATCATATAGGCATCCCCTTGGTACGATACAAGTTAAATTTCTCTGTGAATTTCTGGTAGTTCATACCAGAGAAATTTCTGCAGACAATTTTCTCTGTGTGGATTGTGTTGACAATCACAATAAAAATATATATATATATTTAACCATCGATATTTATGAAATTTACATTAGTCGAAATAAAAAAAAAAATGAAATTTAGATTAGTCAAGAAAGGATATATACATATATGTCAAGGATCATCATTTCTTCAATGTATCAACAAAAAACTGAATGGTTAATACTATATGGATATATACATATACGTGAGACAATTTTCTCTCTGTGGATATGTACATTGTCTTCCTTTCACTAGTTTCACTATTACATTTGTGGTTCTTCTGGAGGTATTTCAATTGGTTCAGTCCATGACCGGCCAACTTCGGTCACAAATCTCTCTATGAGTTCTACGCTCATCAACCTTATCTCTTGTGTGGACAATTTGGAGCTGATAGGTTCATGCTTGCTATATTGTTTCATTATATAGCAGACAAAGAGGCCACAATCCAGACTGCATACAAATTATAGGTATGGATAGTTTTAAAAAACATGCCAATCATATTATCTTATTTATAGATGTATGAAACTTATGAATCACTTTCTTGTTGTGGAGCATTGTTGACATACTCAAAGTCGAAACTTGTGTTTTGTGAGTTTATTAATTTGAAAGAGGGTTGTGATTGAGCGTCTCTTTCAAGGCAAGCTTTCAAAAAATTCTCCACGTAATCTTGCTGCAAAAACAAAAAAATTTAAATAATAGAGAAATTTATGGACAAATCAATGGGATTCTTTGAAAATTATCATCGCATAAAGATGATGATGGATCAGAGAAATTTGCACTCATTACCAATTGTTTTGCATCTTTGACATATTTGTCTTATGTATCATCCCTCATTGGCCTCAGTGAGTTGTAGAACCTCCATAAATTGTCTTGTTTGTCCAGGACAAGCAAGGTCTTGTGATTTCCATGTGTGGACTTCTCATTACCTCCAGTATTTATTGGGAAATGGGGGAACCTGTAGTTCCTCCATGCTGTTTCAATATGCTTGTCAAATAAGGACACTCGAAAAGATTGATTTTCTGTCATCTTGATGAAATTCTGTGTTCAGAGAAAATCAAAAAATGGTTTTGTTATGACTAGTGACACAACTGGCTTCAAGAAGTATCTTAAGAAGAGAAAGTAGTAAGTAAATTCCAGAGAACATCAAATAAAATAGTAGTAACATACTAAGCTCATGGATGTGAAAAAAAATGAGGTTGGTTGTTGTCTTTCTCTCATTTGGTCAACCAAAAAGATCTCTCCATAGCCATCAATGACCTGAAAAATATGATTTATAATTGTAATATTGGTTTATAAAGGCTGATGGAACATTGTAGAGAAATTTTGATGAAAGGGAAAGACTTACATTGTTGGCAATTTCTTTTTGCTTTATTAGGTTTTCAATGTCTTCAAAGGTAATGAGATTCAACTCACTTGTCCAAATTAAAGCCCTACAAGATGACAAAGAAGGGGTTTAATTCTTGTTAATGCAATATAAGTTTGTAATTTGTTGTTTGTTATCTTCTATTTTGTTTGTTATACTTACTCAAGTCCAGACACATTTGATATGTGCTGCAAGATGTCTTTTACATGATCTTTTATCAATCTTGAAATGGGAAGAGTTTGTGGAAAGACCCAAGATTTTGTGATGTTTATAGGTTGAGGCAAGACGTATGCATCAGCATCAAGCACTTCTTTGTCCTTCGTGCTTTGCTCAGCTTGCTTTGCAGCTTGTTTTGAAGCTCTAGTCACTTTCGCAACTTTGGGATATTGAAATTCTAGATCGTGCTGCTTTTCCTTCCTTTCTCTTGCATTTAAATTTTTTATCATTGACGTCGGATCTTTTTTTACTGTAGACAGTGAAAATATTAGGAAAAGTGAAATTTCTTTGAAGTAACAAATGATATTTGAATATGTAAATTTTTTTGATTCAATATTTTGCAGTTACCATAGACTTTTGTCTTTTGTTTCAGTTGTTCTTTGTGTGCCATTTGTTCTTGTTAGGTTGTTTGTTGTTGTTCCACTTGCATCCCAACTATACACAGTGAAAATCAAACAAGCCCCAAAAATGGAATAAGAAAATATACAGAGAAAATGAAATGAGCAGTAGAAATATAACTAATGTGTTCAGAGAAATATAACTTCCAGAAAAAATTACCAATGACAAAGAAAATTATAATAAAAAGAAATTTCTTTGAGTTATGTTGACACAAGGACATAACTTTTTGTGGCTCAAGATTTTCACTGACCTTGTGGTTGAAGTTGTGTTGGTGTTCGGTATGGTTGTGTTGCTAGTTGGACGGATAGTTCTTGAACTTGTTCATGCAATTTAGCATTTTCAGTTTCAAGCTCCGAATTTGAACACCTCAACTGTTGAATTGTTTTTGTATCGTCTGCTTTTTCAACTTCCAACATCCTTAGTTTCATTTGGATTGTGCTTTCTTTTTCTTGAAGTTCTGAGTTAAGTGATGTCAGGATTCTTATTGAAATATCCTTTTCAGCAAGTAATTCAATCCAATTTCTCTCTTCTTCTTTTTTAGATTGAGAAAGTGCCTTCAGTCTTTGACGTAGATCAGCAATTTGGGCATCCTTTGATTCCTCAAATTCTTCAGGCTGATGCATTGTTGAGCCACAAATACTATCACGTGTTGGTCCATCGGCTCATTATGTTCTTCTTCATCACTTTCCTCCTTGTTTTCTTCTTGCTATTCATCTTCTTCTTCATCTTCTAGTTCACTGTCTTCTTCTTCCTGTTCATTTTGTTCTTTGTCTTCTGCTTCTATTTCTTCACTTTCTTCTCTGGTTTCTTCTTCTCCACTGCTTGCTTGATGTTCTTGTCCATTGCTGGCTTCGTATTCTTCTATGTTGCCTTCTACTTGTTCATTCCCTCCATCTTCAGATGGATCGTGTAATGTCTCCTTGAATTTGACAATTGCCTTTTTTGATTCTTTCTTCGTCTTTTTGCCAAGACAGAACTCCTCTGATGGGTTTTTGACTAGCTGTTTGTTACCTATCTGTAACAGGAGACTCTTTTATTAGAGAAATGTTACAAAATTCACTGAGAGAAAAAATTCAAATAAGGAAAATAAAATTCATCTAAATGATACTAATGGGAAACAAACTTCATAGAAAATTGTATGGGCCAGAGAAAATTAGAGACAAGGAGTGTATTTTACGAGACAGAGAAAATTATGAAACAAGCAACATAATTTAGATATCAGAGAAAATCAATCAAGACATATAAGTTAATGTTTGGCTATAATTGTGTCAGAGAAGTTTGGATTCCAGAGAAAATTCATTAGAAGGGTAGAAATAAACAGTGTTTATCAAAGATGCAAGGCACATAAGTTATGGGCCAGAGAAAATTACACACAAGGAGAAACAATTTTATGGACTAGAGAAAATTATGAAACAACCAATATAATTCAGATATTAGAGAAAATCAATAAGGGCATATAAGTTAATGTGTTACAATTGTGGTCAGAGAAATTTGGATTGTAGAGAAAATTGATTACAATGGCATAAATAAACCAGTGGTAACCAAAGAAGGAAACATAAATTGATAGTTCAGAGAAAATTGATCTTAATCAATCAATGTACAAGGAGGGAAACAAAATAGTGGTCAGAGAAATTTTGGAATTTCACTGAGATTTCAGTAGCGATAGAAATCTAACCTGTCAAGGTGCAAAAGAGTGGACTAGTGTCTTCTGTAGCTGTTTCGTCAAGGTTTGCAAGTTCCACTTGGCACATCTTGGGAAGTCAGTTGTGTTACTGTCTTCCGAGTCAATGATATTTGCATGTTCACATAGCCAATACTGTAATTAAATTTTTCTAAACGCACAAATTTGTAAGTATGATAACTGCAAATTTGAATGGATATTATATTTACCAGCAATGCAATGACACACTCCGTAACTTTTTTTTGGAGTTTTGTGCAATGCTATGATAGACTCAATCAATGTTGATGTGATTGCTTCTGGCCAATCATACTGTTTCATTGATTCAAGAGGTTCCACATACTTTATAAAAACCCAACCTATTGAATTCCCACTTGTTGCAAAAAATAGGGTGAGACACAAGTACAATGTAACAATGATTGCTACATCTTTGAAGTCAGTTGGTTGCTTGCCTTTCATTGCTTTGACCAAGGCATTTTTAAGAACAGGACCAGTGAGCCTTGTGTCCTTTTGGAATCTTCTCCTTACGAATGCAGATTTTGGCTTTTTAGAGTATCTTAATGACATGGCTCCTTTACCTCCTTGCAAACAAAAAATCAAGGTCATGTCATTTGTTATAAAGGTCAAGTTCTTTTTACCAACTGTAAATGCTTTTGTTTTTTCATTGTAACATTGGATTATTGCAACTACATCATCATCAGATTTCCTAGATTTCCTTGGATCCGTCCTTCCAGTGGTTACAGCTTGGATCAAATGCCAGAATGGGGTCTTTTGAAGCTCTACAAGTTGGTTTGAATTGAATTTAAGTGTTTGAAAAAAGGAGACAACAGATGAGAGGTTGGATCGACATTGAATACTGTAGTGAGCTCTCTTTCTTTGGAGTTTAAGAGATTTTTTCGCCCTTGAGCTTGAGTCTGTTGAAGTTGGGGTACTCATCTTGATGCTAGTTGCTTCATCACCTTGGACTTGTGTGTTTTGGCAAGGAGTTTGTGATGTTTTCATCTTTATGTTTTCATCATTGTCTAGACTGAGAGAGTTTTTGTTTTTTGCTTGGTGTTTCTGAGGTTTTGCTGCTTTTACGTTTTGCCATTTCTAGACAATGATGAAAACATAAAGATGTCAACATTAAATCCCAGAGAAAATTGAACATGCTAGAGAAAATTACACATAAGGGAGAAATCTAAGGTGGCCAGGAAAAATTACAAATATCAAACAAAATCAGACACTAAAAATTAAATGTCAGAGTACCTAGACAATGATTAAAACATAAAGATGTCAACATTAAATCCCAGAGAAAATTGAACATGCCAGAGAAAATTGGACATGTCAGAGAAAATTGGAGATGTCAGAGAAAATTACAGATAAAGGAAAATTACAGAAAATTGGACATGCTAGAGAAAATTGGACATTAAAAATTAAACGTCAGAGAAAATCAATAAAGCATCATAAACATGGGAGAGAAATTTTTAATAATTGTTAAAATTACATATAGAAATAAACATACTAGAGAAAATGAATGACAGAGAAAAGTAAACATGGCAAGCTAAAGAAAATTTCCATTCCACAATTAGCAAGATAAAATAAACAAAGTAATGTAAACATGCCACTGAAAATTACACCACATTGAAACCAAGAATTGAACAAAATAAACATACCAGAGAAAAATACACATTCTAGAGAAAATTACACATTCTTGAGGAAATTTCCATTCTAGAGAAAATTCCAATTCATAATATTAAAATGCTAGAGAAATTTACATACACAACCAGAGAAAATTAACCACGATAGAGACACAGAAGGGAGGAAAGTGATGTGATGTGGTCAGAGAAAATTATAAATACCAGAGAAACTTAGACAGAGGCAAGAGAGTAATAGACATTCCAGAGAAAAATACATATTCCAGAGAAATTTACAAAGTAAAGAAATTCATAGATAAAATCACAAAAACATGTTCAAGAATAAGATCAAAACACAGAGAAATAACTTTTTTTCAAAATAAACATGTTAGAGAAAATTCAAAGAAGAAACATTCATTCCAGCCCATAATATTAAAATGCCAGAGAAAATTAAACATGATAGAGACACACAAGAAAGGAAAGTGATGTGATGTGGTCAGAGAAAATTATAAATACCAGAGAAACTTAGATAGAGATAAGAGAGTAATAGACATTCCAGAGAAAGATAAACATTCCAATTAAAAATACATATTACAGAGAAATTTACAGAGCAGGGAAATTTATAGACAAAATCACAGAAACATGTTCAAGAATAAGATGAAAACACAGAAAATTACTTTTTTCAAAATAAACATGCCAGAGAAAATTGAAAAAAGAAACATACATCAAGCAAAAACCAGAGAAATTCAAATGCTAGAGAAATTTACAGATAAAATCACACAAACATGTTCAAGAATAAGTTCAAAACACACAAAAATAACTTTTTTCAAATTCAGGTAGCTTTTTATTACGAAATTAAAACCCTAATTTATGGAAGGTTAATATAAAATGTAATTAATTGTGTTTCTAGAGAAAATCCAGTTGTATTGTAGAAAAACTTACCAGAGTTAGGATGAAACTTGAATGACGAGCTGATATGGCCTGAGATGAAGATGCGACGTGACGAAGATGAACTGAGATGACGATGAACAGTGAAAACAAGTTCAGAGAAATTTCTGAGGAAGGAATGGGAATGATTTTTGCAGAAGATAACGAAGCTCTAATGTCGATGGTGAAGATTGTTAGAAATGGTTGGGAAAATTCTGGGTAAAACCAGAATTTTTTCCTAAGTTTGGTCTAATTTTTAGGTGGGCCTCGTGCGTCGATTTTCGCGGGTCAAAGTGGTAACGCGTTCTATGCTGCGTTGTGATTCACGTGGTATATTTGGTTGCTCAAAACCATTACCGAGTGAATAGGAAATTGAAGCCAAAGTATGCTCCATGGAAATGAAGTTTTGGTGGAAAATCCTTAAAGGCTTGAATAAGGCTTTTCCACATTGATTTGGTGGGAAGTTTTGAATGGGTTTATAAGGCATGAGATTAGAACTTGGAGTGTGCCCCAAGGGGTACCCAAGTGTTTTAGAGGGAGAGGTTATGGGCAAAATGGGCTAGACCCATTGGACCCAAAAATCACCACACGCGCGCGTCGCTGTCCGTCCGATCGGTCGCGCGGGTGCGTGGTTGGGTTGGGCTTCTAATCTTTTTGGGCCAAAAATATTTGAATTTAATTTTATTTTTTATTAAAATAAAATCCAGAATTCAAATTAAACTGATTTAAATTTTCTGTACATCCAAACAGTGTTTGAATTCAAAACCAACAGG
>NW_021025883.1:845959-909758 GCF_004153795.1 Camellia sinensis
CAAATAAAATAGTAGTAACAACTAAGCTCATGGATGTGAAAAAAATGAGGTTGGTTGTTGTCTTTCTCTCATTTGGTCAACCAAAAAAGATCTCTCCATAGCCATCAATGACCTGAAAAATATGATTTATAATTGTAATATTGGTTTATAAAGGCTGTGAACATTGTAGAGAAATTTGATGAAAGGGAAAGACTTACATTGTTTGGCAATTTCTTTTTGCTTTATTAGGTTTTCAATGTCTTCAAAGGTAATTGAGATTCAACTCACTTTGTCCAAATTAAAGCCCTACAAGATGACAAAGAAGGGGTTTAATTCTGTTAATGCAATATAAGTTTGTAATTTGTTGTTGTTAATCTTCTATTTTGTTTGTTATACTTACTCAAGTCCAGACACATTTGATATGTGCTGCAAGATGTCTTTTACATGATCTTTTATCAATCTTGAAATCGGAAAGAGTTTGTGGAAAGACCCAAGATTTTTGATGTTTATAGGTTGAGCAAGATGTACGCATCAGCATCAAGCACTTCTTTGTCCTTCGTGCTTTGCTCAGCTTGCTTTGCAGCTTGTTTTGAAGCTCTTAGTCACTTTCGGCAACTTTGGGATATTGAATTCTAGATCGTGCTGCTTTTCCTTCCTTTCTCTTGCATTTAAATTTTTTATCATTTGACGTCGGATCTTTTTTTACTGTAGACAGTGAAAATATTAGGAAAAGTGAAATTTCTTTGAAGTAACAAATGATATTTTGAATATGTAAATTTTTTTTGATTCAATATTTTGCAGTTACCATAGACTTTTGTCTTTTGTTTCAGTTGTTCTTTGTGTGCCATTTGTTTGCTTCTTGTTAGTAGGTTGTTTGTTGTTGTTCCACTTGCATCCCAACTATACACAGTGAAAATCAAACAAAGCCCCAAAATGGAATAAGAAAATATACAGAGAAAATGAAATGGAGCAGTAGGAATTATAACTAATGTGTTCAGAGAAATATAACTTCCAGAAAAAATTACCAATGACAAGAAAATTATAATAAAAAGAAATTTCTTTGAGTTATTGTTGACAACAAGGAACATAACTTTTTGTGGCTCAAGATTTTCACTGACCTTGTGGTTGAAGTTGTGTTGGTGTTCGGTATGGTTGTGTTGCTAGTTGGACGGATAGTTCTTGAACTTGTCATGCAATTTAGCATTTTCAGTTTCAAGCTCCGAATTTTGAACACCTCAACTGTTGAATTGTTTTTGTATCGTCTGCTTTTTTCAACTTCCAACATCCTTAGTTTCATTTGGATTGTGCTTTCTTTTCTTGAAGTTCTGAGTTAAGTGATGTCAGGATTCTTATTGAAATATCCTTTTCAGCAAGTAATTCAATCAATTTCTCTCTTCTTCTTTTTAGATTGAGAAAGTGCCTTCAGTCTTTGACGTAGATCAGCAATTTGGGGCATCCTTTTGATTCCTCAAATTCTTTCAGGCTGATGCATTGTTGAGCCACAAATACTATCACGTGTTGGTCCATCGGTCATTTTGTTCTTCTTTCATCACTTCCTCTTGTTTTCTTTCTTGCTATTCATCTTCTTCTTTCATCTTCTAGTTCACTGTCTTCTTCTTCCTGTTCATTTTGTTCTTTTGTCTTCTGCTTCTATTTCTTCACTTTCTTCTCTGGTTTTCTTCTTCTCCACTGCTTGCTTGATGTTCTTGTCCATTGCTGGCTTCGTTATTCTTCTATGTTGCCTTCTACTTGTTCATTCCCTCCATCTTCAGATGGATCGTGTAATGTCTCCTTGAATTTGACAATTGCCTTTTTTGATTCTTTCTTCGTCTTTTTTTGCCAAGACAGAACTCCTCTGATGGGTTTTTGACTAAGCTGTTTGTTACCTATCTTGTAACAGGAGACTCTTTTATTAGAGAAATGTTACAAAATTCACTGAGAGAAAAAATTCAAATAAGGAAAATAAAATATCATCTAAATAGATACTAATGGGAAACAAAACTTATAGAAAATTGTATGGGCCAGAGAAAATAGAGACAAGGAGTGTATTTTACGAGACAGAGAAAATTATGAAACAAGCAACATAATTTAGATATCAGAGAAAATCAATCAGGCATTATAAGTTAATGGTTTTACTATAATTGTGTCAGAAAATTTATTTTTTGGATTCCAGAGAAATTCATTAGAAGGGTAAAAATAAACAGTGTTTATCAAAGATGCAAGGCGCATAAGTTATGGGCAGAGAAAATTACACACAAGGAGATAAAATTTTATGGGCTAGAGAAAATTATGAAACAACCAACATAATTCAAATATTAGAGGAAAAATCAAATTAGGGCATATAAGTTAATGTGTTACAATTGTGGTCAGAGAATTTGGATGGCAGAGAAAATTGATTACAATGGCAGAAATAAACTAGTGGTAACCAAGAAGAAAACATAATTGATAGTTCAGAGAAAATTGATCTTAATCAATCAATGCACAAGGAGGGAAACAAAGTAGTGGTCAGAGAAATTTTTGGGAATTTCACTGAGATTTCAGTAGCAATAGGAATCTAACCTGTCGAGGTGCAAGAGAGTGGACAGGTGTCTTCTGCAGCTATTTCGTCTAAGGTTTGCAGGTTTCACTTGGCACATCTTGGAAGTCAGCCTGTGTTTACTGCGTTTCCGAGTCAATGATAGTTGCATGTTCACATAGCCAATATTGTGATGAAATTAAGTAAATAAAATTCTAAATGCACAAATTTGTAAGTATGATACCTGCAAATTTGAATGGATATTATACTTACCAATAATGCAATGACACACCCCGTACTTTTTTCTGGAGTTTTTGTGCAAATGCCATTGATAGAATCAATCAATGTTGATGTGATTGCTTCTGGCCAATCATACTGTTTCATTGATTCAAGAGGTTCCACATGCTTTATAAAAACCCAACCTTATTGAATTCCCACTTGTTGCAAAAAAATAGGGTGAGACACAAGTACAATGTAACAATGATTGCTACATCTTTGAAGATCAGTTGGTTGCTGGCCTTTCATGCTTTGACCAAGGCATTTTTTAAGAAACAGACCAGTGAGCCTTGTGTCCTTTGGAATCTTTCTCCTGAGGAATGCAGATTTTAACTTTTTAGAGTATCTTAATGACATGCTCCTTTACCTCCTTCCAAACCAAAAATCAAGGTTCATTGTCATTTGTTGTAAAGGTCAGGTTCTTCTTACCAACTGTGAATGCTTTTGTTTTTTCATTGTAACATTGGATTATGGCAGCAACATCATCATCGGATTTCCTAGATTTCTTTTGGATCCATCCTTTCCAGTGGTTAGAGCTTGGATCAAATACCAGAATGGGGTCTTTTTGAAGCTCTAGAAGTTTGTTTTGAATTGAATTTAAGTGTTTTGAAAAAAGGGAGACGACAGATGAGAGGTTGGATCGGGAATTGAATGCTGTAGTGAGCTCTCTTTCGGTAGAGTTTAACAGGTTTTTTTTCCCTTGAGCTTGAGTCTTTTAAAGTTGGGGTCACTCAACTAGATGCTAGTTGCTTCATCACCTTGAACTTGTGTGTTTTGGTGAGGAGTTTGTGGTGTTTTGCGGCTGGTTTTTTATCTTAGATGATAAGAAGACTGAAGAGTTGTTCTTTCTTGCATGGTGTTTCTAGTGTTTGCTGCTGGTTTTTTATCTTAGCCCATAAGAAGACTGAGAGAGTTTCTGTTTTTTGCTTAGTGTTTCCGGGTTGTTCGCCTGCTTTTACGTTTTGCCATTCTAGACAATGATTAAAACATAAAGATGTCAACATAATCCCAGAGAAAATTGGACATGTCAGAGAAAATTACAGATAAGGGAGAAAATTACAGAAAAGAGAAAATTGGAGATGCCCGAGAAAATAACAGATAAGGGAAAAATTATAGAAAATTGGACATGCCAGAGAAAAATTGGACATTAAAAACTAAATGTCAGAGAAATCAACATCATAAACATGGGAGAGAAATTTTCAATAATTGTTAAATTACATATTAGAAGTAAACTACCAGAGAAAATGAATGATAGAAAAAAGTAAACATGGCAAGCGAAAGAAAATTTCCATTTCACAATTAGCAGATAAAATAAACAAAGTAATGTAAACATGCCACCTGAGAATTACACCATATTGAAACCAAGAATTGAACAAAATAAACATACCAAAGAAAAATACACATTCTGGACCAAAATTTACACATTCTTGAGGAAATTTTCCATTCTTAGAGAAAATTTCATTCATAATATTAAAATGCAAAGAGAAATTTTACTACACAACTTAGAGAAAATTAACCATGATAGAGACACACAAGGGAGGAAAGTGGTGTGACGTGGTCAGAGAAAATTAACCATGATTAGAGACACACAAGGGAGGAAAGTGGTGTGATGTGGTCCAAGAGAAAATTATAAATACCAGAGAAACTTAGACAGGGGCAAGAGGTAATAGGCATGCAGAGAGAAAATACAATATTCCAGAGAAATTTACAAAGCAGAGAATTCATAGACAAAATCACAGAAACATGTTCAAGAATAAAATCAAAAAATTCAGAGAAATAACTTTTTCTCAAAATACACATGGCAGAGGAAACAAAGAAGAAACATTCATCCAGTCCATAATATTAAAATTCCAGAGAAAATTAAAAATGATAGAGACACACAGGGAGGAAAGTGATGTGATGTGGTCAGGGAAAATTATAAATACCAGAGAGAACTTTAGACAGAGGCAAGAGAGTAATAGAACATTCCAGAGAAAATAGGACATTCCAATTAAAAATACAATTACAGAGAAATTTACAGAGCACGGAAATTTATAGACAAATTAACAGAAAACATGTTCGAGAATAAGATAAAACACAGAAAATTGGTTTTTTGAAAATAACATGCCAGAGAAAATTGGAAAGAAGAAACATACATCAAGCAAAAAATCAGAGAAATTCAATGCCAGAGAAACTTACAGATAAAATCACACAAACTTGTTCAAGAATAAGTTCAAAACACACAGAAATAACTTTTTCCAAATTCAAGTTATCTTTTTTTATACGAAATTGAAACCCTAATTTATGGAAGGTTAATATAAAATGCTATTAACTGTGTTTCCAGAGAAAACTAGTTGTATTGTAGAAAAAATGACCAGCGTTAGGAGAAACTTGAATGACGAGCTGATAGACTGACCATGAGATGAAGATGCGACGTGACGAAGATGGACTGAGATGATGTGAGCAGTGAAAATGAAGCTTTAACGTATGGTCAGAGAAATTTGTGTAGGAAGGAATGGGAATGATTTTTGCAGAAGATAACGAAGCTAAGTCGATGGTGAAGATGATGTTGAAACCCTAATTCAGCTGTTCTCCTGTTCGTGAAGATGCTGGATGTTTGGAATGGAACTCAGACGTCGGAATGAGTTTCGTTTCTGTGTTGATTTGGCAAGGGTATTTTGGTCCACAAAATAATTAAAAACGCGCGCCAAGTTGTTCAGGGACCTGATGCATCAATATTTTTTGGGTGTCCTTATCTCTTAAATTATTATTATTTAGGGACCTTAAGAAAAATTCCCCTATATAATTATATATATTTAGGCTCTTATTTATTCTCTTACTTTTGTCATTGTTTGTCATATATATAATAGTTAGTGATTGTTTTTTTTTGTAAAAATCTAGAAAATATAACACCTATAATTATATATTAATACATATTTTATACATGTCAATTTTTTTTGATTAATTTATTTTATTTTTATTTATAGGTTATCCAAAAGAGAATGAATATTCAAGTGATCCAAACCAAAAAAAAAAATCTTTATAATTTATTTTTTAATTTTTATATGATTACATTAGCATGTCTAATTTTTTTTTAAAAACTATTCAAGTTAAAATTTGCATATGCTTCCACAAGTATAATAATTAAAAATAATAATTTTATACGTCTAATTCCAATAATTTTTTTTTTTTTTTTTGCCACAAGCCTAATATGGATTTATGACATATAAAATCATCTATTATTAAAATAAAATGTAAAAAACTCAGTTTATAGTGATTTAAAAATATTGAATATATTGGATCATACTTTAAAATTTACAAAAATTTATCAATATTTATTTTAAATCTCAATAAATATGATTATGGAAAAAAAAATATGTGTATCGGTAAGTTTCTTCAAATTGTACGAAAAATAAAAAAATTCACGGTTCCGGTTACCGCAACCGTTACGCTACGGCCTTTACACCCCGCAACCTCAACCGCACCACTGCCACCGTTACGGCGACCGCAACCGCTTTTCAGAACCTTGTTTTGGAACAAAGTGAACTAATTTTAATGATTTAAGGCGTTAATTGTTAAAAATAATTAAAGAGACACAAAGGTGAAATTTTTATAATGATAATTGAAGTGACACAAAAGTGAACTGTTTTCTGTTGGAACTCTTCATGGAGATATACTAGTCCTTTGGCAATGTCAAAGGACGATCTTTCTTCTGGTTAGCCAAGCCAGAGCAACCTCTTGTTTCCTGTTAAATATCCACCATTACACATATATTCATAAACTAAATGTATGCAATTCCTCCGCTCAACATCTGACCAATCTTATTACCAAGTTTAGATGGTGAATACGAAAGACTCTTGACATGGCCTAAGCCATCAAGATGCTACACTGTAACTTTGGTGCCAATGCATAGAAGAGTCCCTTCAAAAACCAATCCATATCGTCCTTGCCAAAGTTTACTTTTCAAATTATCAGTAGTGACTTTGAGCTCATAGCAAGAGAATCAAATGTGCATTCCAGGCACTTCATTTATGTGGTGGACAGTTTGGCCATTGAATGCTCGACAGGCACATCATTTATGTAGTGGACAGTTTGGCCATTGAATGCTCGACAGGTTGGGAATTGTTCAAATGTGCAAAATCGATATAAAATGTGATAGAAACAAAAATTGTACAACGCAGATTCGGTTTTTGTTTTTTTTTTTGTTTTTGTTCCCCCCCCTCCCCGTTACTGATCAGTATCTGGGAAAGCAAAGATGAAAAACATGGCAACTGAAAGTGAATTTTTTGTTCATTGTGTCACACTTTTTGTGTTCCCAGTCAAGCTCAAGGTGAGAAAAAATAAATAAATAAATAAAAAGCACATTCTGCAGACTAAGAGACGTACAAAATGTTTTCTTTCCAAGCAATTCAAGAACATATTTCATCAATTAATTTAATTTTAGTCATAAAATGTGTCTGAATTTCTCCAAACTATAAGCCGGCTTTGTTCCGTCTTACATATCTTTTGGAAAGGAAGTTTGAAAAACCCAATTATTGATATTCTCTTGTTTTACTTGAATCATGGGAAACTCACATCGTCTCACAGAATATCAATACTTTTCTGTTTTAGAACTTGAACAGAATGTTTGAATTAAAACTATTGGAAATCTAATCTTGCTCACTACATTCATGTAGTTCTATATGTTCTTAGGCAATGATGATGGAAGAACTTGAAGAAAAACCAAAAAGGAAGAATATTATTGAGAGAGTCAAAATTTTATCAGTGAAAAACACACTACCTAAAACAGCATTAATCCTGGTATCATGGGGTGTGATTCGCACAAATAGAACTCTTGAATTATAGTTCACCACATATTTGGGCTTTAGAGGACCTGGGTGTGTGAACAAGGAATTTGACAAGACCTTTCACAAAATTAAGCAGAAATATGACCCTTAGATAAGTCTTGTACAAATTTCAACCACATCCAGGCCAGAGTGGTGTGACCAGAGAACTGTACAATTTTGGCAGTTTTCTTCCCTTGAATAGTGATGTTTAATTCTAGAATAAATTGAAATCCTAAAACTTATTAGTCCCAAACAAAAAAAAAGGTAGAGAAAGAAATACTCAATACTTCAAACAATCAACTGTAATTTGTTTGCTGAAAACTACTTGCTTTATCTTGGTCCTGATAAAACTGATGGAAATAATGGGCTAGCAGCAGCACCAATGGCATCCTCTTGGTTTCCAGCAACTCTGATTGCTCTTCGTACCACAAGAGTTGTGAAGTTATAATCCAAATTGTTTTCAACTTCTACAGAACCCTCCAAGACCTTAACCACCACTGACATTGAAGGCCTCCTAGAAAAATCACTTTGTAGACGCCACATAGCAACCCTCATCATCTTCACAACTTCTTCTCTTTGTATCTGCATGTCATCATTGTATTTATCAACGATATCCATAAGTTGTTCCTCTTCTGCTTTCCTCTTAAATAGACTTAGTAAATGCATATCTTCCTCAAGCTGAGACCTATCCAAATTTTTGCGCCCACACAACATTTCCAAGGCCACAACACCAAAACTATAGATATCTACTTTCTCAGTGATAACTGAGTTCATCCATTCAAGAGCCAAATAGCCTAATGTTCCCTTCATCAACTTGGCTTTGGTCCTTATCAGTTAGTTTTGGCAATCCAAAATCAGAATTTTTCGCATTGAACTGTTCATCTAATTAAGAGGATGTTTTGGGGTTTGATATCTAGGTGAAATATTTTCTGCCTGCATTCCTCATGGAGATAGGTTAGTTCCTTGGCTATATCCATGATGATCTTCTTTCTGGATTGCCACCCAAGATTGAGGTCTTGGTGCCTGTGGAAGATCCATGTATCCAAGGATCCATTGGACATATACTCATAAACTAGAAGATGATATGATTTTTCAGCACAAAATCCAATTAATCTTACCAAATTGACATGGTGAATGCTGCCCATTGTCTCAACTTCAGCTAAGAATGACTTCTTAACATGATCAAAACCATTGAGATGCTTCACTGCTATTTTGGTGCCATCACTTAATTTCCCTTGAAACACTGACCCAAATCCTCATTTTCCCGAGCTCATCGTTGAAATTGCATGTCATGGCTCTCAAGTCTTTATAAGAGAATTTGGTAGGCATCCCTAGTACTTGATCAACATAGAACTCATCAAGTTCCTTGGATTCTCCCTTTTTTTTCTATAAAGGTAAAAGCAAAAGACCACCACAAAAGATAAAGCTCCGAGACTTGACCCAAATATGATTATTATGGGTTGCCTTGATTTCTTTTGAAAAGAATTTGATGGTGAAAATGGAGATAGAAATGGAGCAAGAACAACAGTAGGAGATGGAGATGCAAATGAAGCAACAACAGCAACAGAAGATGGAGGTGGAGGATGAGGTGGAGATGGAGGTGGAGGTGGAGGTGGAGATGGAGATGGACCACCATTTAATGGATATACAACAGGGACTAGATTTGGAGATGGGTCACCATTTGCTGTTACAACAGGAACTGGATTTGGAGATAGATCACCATTTGTTGGAAATACAACAGCAACAAGAGATTGAGGTTGGGCATTGTTGAAAGGTGCAGAGGATATGAAAAAAGGTGATAATAGCAGCAGCAGCAGCAGTAACATAATAATAAATAGTACAATAACAACAACACAGACAATAGCGATCTCGGTTGTCCCTCTACTGTTCTGTTGCATTCCGGACTCGGTTCCGTGAAGTTGGTTGTTGTATCTATCTTGTTGTCGTCCTTTAATTCCACTTGATTGAGTTTTAGGATGTTTTGGGCAGGGTTGTTATAGGTTGGTTAGGCCTTGGTTTCAATTCCTTGTTGCTCAGTTTTTAGGTGATCCGCTCGAGCGGGTCCTCTTGCGCTCGAGCGGGGATTGCACACCTCCAGTATTTCGTGTTCCTGCAAAACTTCTGCAGATGTGATTTCTACGCTCGAGCGGGTTTCTTTACGCTCGAGCGGTGGCGCTCGAGCGGGTAGTACTTTCTGGGCATAAGTTCTCGGAGGGGGAAATCTACGCTCGAGCGGACTGGTTTTCGCGCTTGAGCGGAAGTGCTTTATTCTTGTGCCTTGGCGCTCGAGCAGGCCTTATTGCGCTCGAGCGTGTCCAGATTTTGTTCTTGGCACTCGAGCGTTGTGTTCTTCGCTCGAGCGGGTCATGCGTATATGAGTTATCCACTGGGTCATTTTAAATCACTTTTTTCACTTTTCTTCTCTCTTTTACTTTCCCAAAAACCCCATTGTTGAGCTTCTCACTCTAGAACTCTACCTTCTCTCTAGGTATTGATCTAGCTAGGGTGTTTTCCTCACCTTTGGCCTTTACAAAAGAGTTGTTGATCGTCGAGGGCTATCTTTTGATCCGAGAAACTCGTGGTTTGGAGCAAGTTCGTTTTCATCATCTTCTTCGTTGGTTGTCATCTTTTGAGGTAGGGATTCCTACTCACTCTTATGGTCTTTGACCTAGATTTTTAGTTGTTTTGATAGAGTGTTGAACGTGGGAAATTTTTGGGACTTAGGGTTTCAAAATGTGTAAAAAGGGTTTTGTGATTTTGGGCTCATAACTTGTATTTTGGGTTTCAAAGTGATGATATAGTTGTTGGTTGTTGATATTAGGCCATGGGGTCAATATTGGGAAATGGGGTAGAAAACCCTAATTTGTGGTATAAATTAATTGGCATAATTAATTTGGAAAAATTGTGAACTTATTGAATTGTGTTGGAAATAATGAAATTGGTTCATTATGTTGTGAAATGATGGAGTTGGATTTATAGATCGCTCACTTTTGAAAGTATTGATATTTTATCTATTGGAGCTGTTACTATCTGTTTAGAAATAATTGCTTGGGCTACCGGTGGAGGGTAGTTTTGATTGTTGTAGACAATGCATGATGATTAGGCAAACTAAAACTAATCAATTGGATATGCCATAGAGTATGACCGTTGATAGAATACATTAATATTATGTATTGATTGATTGTGTATATGACCTATGCGTATATGCATTGTGTGTGTGGGGGAGGAGATAGGGGATGTACTCCACGGTTTAGCGGAAGATAGGGGATGGACCTCTAAACCGGATGTTGTTTGGGAGGAGATAGGGGATGGACTCCACTGATACAGCTCATATGCTTGTCAGATAATGTGTTGATACAGCTTATATGCTTGTCATTGGAAGTGTTGATATTGCTAATATGCATATCTGTTAAAATGTGGAACAGCTTGTATGCTTATCTGTTGAGATATTGATATAATCAGTGTGATTATCTATTGTAAAAATGGAAAATGTTTAATATGAGTCTTTGTCTCATATAAGTGGTTGGCCAAGTTCTGAGCCATTGATGGAAATTGTGAAATTGATAAGAAATGGAATTGGATTATGAATTGGTTTATGAAAATTGAACATTAATCAATTGCCAATGTCTTAGTCATTGCTCATACTGTGTTTAGCATATCTCTACTGGGCTGTGGCTCACCCTATATGGGAATATCATTTTCAGGTACAGGTAGCATGCCACCTCCAATGACGTAGTTTGGGAGGCTAGAGGCGGGCAGACTTTTGTTGTTTAGTTTCTTGATGTATTACATGTATATTCAAGCCAATGGCTTAATGTGTAAATGAGTTAGTACTCTCTTATTGTAACCAAGTGTTAATTTGGAAAGCTGTAAGCCTTTAGGGCATTTGCTTTTGTTGTTAACATGTAATATTTTTGGCAATGGAACTCTGATGAATAGAAGAATGTGGAACTTTTATATATCCATGCATGTCTATATTGATGGGTTTAATGTTATTATTTTGAGGGCGTTACACAGACCCATTGGTGGTGGTCTATGTCTATTCATCATTAGAGCTCTGTTTCTTCATCTTGTTCACTAGTTTTTGGTTTTCTTTTGGGAAAGCAATGGAGGAGAAGATGTTGCAAACTCCATATTTCGTTGTCTGCCAAATATAGAACCACGAGGAAAATGCTGCATTTCAAATCAAATAATGCTATATATACCAATTGGTATACTAATTAGTGTACCAATTGATGATGTGACACAATTTAAGAGGTTTTTTAAATTTATAATGTGTTTAATGAGTATGGTCAATAATAATGTCATAATTAGTGTTGGTATAATAGTTAGTATACTGATTGGTGCATGTAACACCACCGTTTCAAATCACTCGTAAATCACGAGCAAAAATGCTATGGACCCAGATTCTCCATCACAGATTTTTCTGGATAGAGTGTTTTTGCGTTGGAGATTGAGTTGAAGTTGGGGAGTCCAAGTATACAACAGTTTACAAGAATTATTTTAGAATAATGCTATATGTACCAATTAGTATATTAATTAATATACCAATTGATTATGTAACATAATTTAAGAGGTTTTTGGTATTTATAATGTGATTAATGAGTGAAGTGAATAATATTGTCATAACTAATATTGATATATTCATTAATACACTAATTGATGCATGTAGCACCACCGATTATTCCAAGAGTCCTTAGAGATGTTTATGTTCCCCACTCCTTTTGTTACTTCCAAAAAGCGCGCAAACATTGTGTTGACTAATAATAAAATGAGAAAAAAAATCGGACTCTCCATTACACGTTGTAATAGAAAATTTTTATTATGTATCTAATATTTATAAAATTGAATTTAAATTTATAATTATTTTAAATTAAAAAAATATTTACATTTACTGTTGGATGATTATATATCCTTTAGTGTGTATCATATGTAACATTGTAATAGAAATTTTTTATTATGTATCTAATATTTATAAAATTGAATTTAAATTTATAATTATTTTAAATTAAAAAAATATTTACATTTACTGTTGGATGATTATATATCCTTTAGTGTGTATCATATATATTTTGTTACGCATTTTTTGTGACAAATGTAAGGTATTCTTATGATAGGATTTAAATAATTTGTGATTCAAAAATTTTAAAAAAAATAAAATAAAATAAAATTGCGTAATATTATCATAAAAATTTGTAATTTAAAAATATTTCAATACGATTAAAAGAATAACATTATCACAAAATACATAGTATTTTTACAAAATGAGTAATATTATTTCAAATACCATGCGGTACAATTATGACCAATGAATATATGAAACTTATGTGGAATTCATTGAATTTATAATTGTAATTGTGCCAATATTTAAAATGTGATAAAAATAAAAAAGGATGATTATTGTAAGACTCATAAACTTAACAACAAGAATCTTTCATTAAAGACCCTAAGGCATCAACTAAATTAATTATTCATAAATTGATCAGAGCTATTAAATTGAGAAAATATTTTATTGTAATGGGTACATCGCATGGATGAGATGACATGGCGTCACCATTTCGCTTTTTAATTTACATGTGATTAAAATGAAATTTAAGAAATCAACTGTTCGGGCACATCATATATCTATTTCACCATTTACTAAATATCAGTTAATGAGTGGAAGTACGTCATTTCAGTCATCATGTGACATACTCGTAATATAAAATATTCACTTCTAAAAATAGGCTTTTGGTATAATATTAGGTCAAGTTTGACATCTTTTAAAAAATTTAAAAAGTCAAAAAGTCACTATCCTATTTAAGTCACATCATTTTATTTAAGTCACATCACCTCTCTAACACATCACTTCAAACCCAACCCAAATCCAACTCGTATTTCATAAAAAGTCAAAAAGTACGTTTATTTAGTCTTCCCAAACTTGGCCTTAGTATCAGTGAATTGTCTTTAACACCATCTTGATCTGACTTAAAAGTTCTAACTATATTGAAAATTTACATGAATCTTGAGTACGAAATTCGTCAAAATGATATGAAAGTTTATTTTTTAGACGTAGTGATGTGTGAAATAGATGATTAACCAATGATTAGAGAAAATATAAGAGAGAGAGAGTTGCCTTAGATATTCTAATGAACTATTACATTATTGAATTTAAAAAGTGGATTTAACTTTTGAAGTAAAGTAGCACTATTCATTCACAAAATATATTACATCTGGGGTTTTCAAGATGACTTTAATATTTGAATTAAATCTATCTAAAATCTAAACTTTGAACTACAAGCGGTTTACTTTATGATCATTAAAAAAAAAAAAAAATTATTTTGCCTCTGAAATTATCATTAAAGAATTAATTTACTTTTTTAATAATATTAATTTTTTTTTTATATATTCAAGGGTCTAATTGATATTTTAGAGATGATTTTTTAAGAATAAAATGAAATTTCAAATGAAATGTTGATACCCGGTCAACAACTTCTATTTGATTATAGACGGCAATTAAAGGCAGAGATAAATTTGATAACAAAATGAATAGTTTAGATATAAAATTAATCTTATTGAAAGAATGAGGATTGAATTGATTTTTGAGTAGTCATAGTTTGGGGGATAAAATAAAATTTTTTTTAAAAAAATTTAACACTAAACCAAATCTTCCAGTTTTGTTGGAGGAACCAAAACAGACAACATGCTATAGTCTGATTTCGTCAATTTGGTGTGGAGAAATGATTAACATGGAATTTTAAAAAGTTTTATAAAAACTAGTAAAATTTTACATTGAAAATAAAAGAATAAAAAAATAAAAATTGTTCTATATATGCTTAATTTTTATTATAAAACATATAGTATCAATCAGTTATCTTCTAATATATAAATAATTTAAAATATTAAAGTATTTAAACATAATATTTTGGGTGGTTAAATATTTATTAAAATAAGTTTTTTTAAAACAGAAACAAATTATACGTTTTAAAAAATAGATCAAAAATCAAAATTTCAATCCCTTGAACAATTAGTTCTATTCTATCAATTTTTTCTACAACCCACTTTAACCTAATCCAGTGACGACTATTGGACGAGCACAAAATAATATTCTCGTATAATCCTGTTGATCAAGTCCGCGTTGTTCCGTACGTCATTGCTTTACTTCCTAAAAACACAAACGTGAGCTAGCCGGGAAGTGTGTGCCAGATACCCCTCCGATGCCTAGTCAGCAAAATAGACAAATAAACAAAAAACTCTGTGTATTCGGGAATCAAAGTTGTGTTACATCTACATAAGTTATGTTATGAGTTTTTATAGGTTCCGCGTAGCACAATCCTAGTAGGACTCTTATTCCTTTATGTAGAGTTCTCCTAGGATTCACACTCCTGAAAGATAATGCTTATCCTTTCACACCCCCCTCACTGCATAAACCAAGTGATATGGTCCTAGCTCGGTGGTATGACCAAACGACCGAACTAGTACTGCCATGCTCAAGTGACAGTTTAGACCGAACTATGCCTAGCTCGGCCCTTCCTTTCACTGTTTGTACCTCGGTTTGGCATACTCCAACCGAGCTATTTTCTTGAGGCTGATCGAACCATGCCCAATGACGACCTTAGCTCGGCGCTACTATGCGCGATGCTTATCTCGGTCTAACTTCACCTGGGTCCGACTCATTAGTTCTAAGACCGAGCTATGTCAACCCTTTACCCCGGCCCATTTGTGCGGCCCAACTTACAAAGATGGCCCTTCCTTAGCTCGGCCCAATTTGTTCACAAATTACCCTCTCAATTGCCCATTAATTCCATCTGCGTAGCATGATTGGGATTACCTGTTACCAGCCGAGCTAAAAACTTTTAGCCATTCAACCGAGCTAAAATGTCGCCGGGCTACCAATCTTGTCCGGTCAAAACGTCTTTTCAATCGCTGTAACTAAATCACTTCCTATCCCATGGACACGTGGCTAGCTCTCACTGGCCCAGCGCAGCTGTCACGCCGTCTTCGTACTCCAAAAAATTTGAGCAGTCTCGCCTTTTTTCACACGCCTCAAACAAAAACCCTATGCCTTGAACCATCCACTTCTACTATTCATCTTCTCTCTCTCTTTTGCTTGAGCCTCCATTTCTGTAACCTCAGTACCTGTGAAGCTTGCGTTCTTATCATCATCTTCGTGGTTTCAGATCTGCATCCTTCCGTCTTTAATCCGTGAGTAGCTCAATCCTCTATTTCTTTCCATTCATTTTGTGAATATACATAATATAGATACATATCTACACATATATATCACAAAACATATTCTGTATAAGTATGTTACGAGTAGGAACAGAAAAAAACAAGAAACCCAAACCATAGGTTCGCGTTTTAAGAGCACACCCTCTGGATTCAAAAAAACATGAAGTTTGAGTCTAGAATCGTGGTGTGACCGAGCTAAAAACCTGTTTGGCCAACTCAAGGCTTAGGTTCAACCGAACTAGGGAACCTTCTAGGTGTGCACCCAGCCACACTAGATAACTTCCCTAACAACCGAACCAAAACTTCATGTCAAACTAAATTAACTCTTCAAAGGACCGAACTAAAACTTCATGCCAAACCTTTAGTTTTATTTGGCCGAGCTAAAATCCTTTGCACCAACCGAACTAAGAACAGATAGTATTCCTCATAGCCAAGCTAGGCATATACTTATTTTGCCTTTATACTTAGCACGGTCCAACGATCTGTGCTTAACACTTTTTCTTTTCACTTTGCAGACTTAGGTTGCCCAGGCACTCCTTTGAAAGCTTCAACCGAGATACTCCACTTCTTCACAAGCACCAAGCTAGCACTCCGAGCTCGATTTATTTATAATTTAAGTCCTTATGGGGAAGTATAGATTCTTAGTAAACTCTCCAGGGGCTATGGCCGAGTTCCGAAGGGACTACAACATCCCTAATGATGTTCATCTTAGCTTAGCCGAACTAGACACCACTCCTTGGGGTAAACCGGGCTTCGTTCCCTTCACCCTTCTTTCACTTGTAGAAACTAGACTCTGATTCCTTGTACTGCCTCTTCTTTGGGAATTCCTCAGACAAACTAGCTTATGCCCAACCCAGCTTAGCACCAATTCATACAGAATAATAAACGGCATCGCCGAGCTAAACCGCCAGCTTGGCCTCAACCTCAGTTTAGCCGAGCTATTCCACCAATACTCCCTTGGCCAGAATGAAGATGGCTGGGTATATTATTTAAGAATAAGACGCCGCTGAGAAAAAATAATAAAGAATACCCCAGACAAAGATGTAAATGACGACGATTTTTTCTGGGTTTCTGGTAACTTTGAGGGCCAGGAAGCCCAAATACCAGGAGACCGCATCAACTGGAATAAAAGAGTAGCCAGTATAATTACCTCGGCTTAGTTTTGTGCATTCTTTACTCCGTTTGTAAGTTTTGAACCGCACTAACCGTTGTCTTTTTACCTTTATGCAGATTTGAACGATCTCAAGTCCTAGTATAGCTACCCCAATCTCGACATACTCCACGCCGCACTGAGATATCCCAATCGAGGTTGGGCTGGGCTACTCAACTTTGAGCCAACGTATAGATATAGCAACAAGCGTAAGACCAGGGTGACAGACTTCCTCTTAGAGCCATCACCAGAACCTGATCCAACCCTTACACAAATCAACCTCATTCCATTAATAGAAGAGCAAGAAATGGCTAAGAAGAGGGCAGTCAGAGCACATATTATCGAGACGAATCAAGCTGAGGTACACCAAGCTGGCCAAACACAAGAGGCCGTGGTGGCTCTTCCAACAGCCCAGCCCTCATCATCTTAGCCAAGTAAACATGCTCGCATTTCGTCAACCGAGCCATGCCTTGTTGATGAAGAAGACACCATACTTCCTCCATCCACCCAGCTGAGTCCAGAACCAATACGTTCAAACCGGGCTAGCCCTTCAGAATGGGTGCCCAAGGTCACGTACAAGAACCGAGCTATCACTGACTCTAACTCAGTGGTCGCAGAAAAAGACCACTTGCTGGCTTTTAATCTTGCCAAGAGTGTATGCCTTCCAGCTGATATGGAGCACCATGACCACCTCACCGAGCTAAAGGCCATTCGTTCGGAAACAAAATCAATGGTGTTGGTAAGTTCTCCCTTTTCTTGTCCTAATTTGCACATCTGTTTGCTCAGTTTTGCTCAAAATTGTTTCTCTCCTTTTGCAGGCTTTACAGAAGAACCACGTCACTCACAAGCGCGTGTTGGAACTGCGCAAGACAACAAGGCAGGCCGTGGCAGAGGCCAATGCTAAATCAGCCGAACTAGAAGAATCCAAGAAGCAAATAGCCGAGCTACACACCGAGATGGCCCGCTTGACTGGTCTTGTCAACTCGGCTAAAGCAAATAAGCGAAAGGCTGCGACCGAGTTGAAAGATAAATATCTGCGCGAGCTGGCCAAGCTCGAGGGAAAGAAGAACGCAAAGATAATCGAGCTGGAGAAGAAGGTGGAAGACGCAGAAGACTGCGGTTACAAAGAAGGTAAAGCCACCTATATCCTATAGTGCGAAGCTGCTAAGGATATATTTTTCAAATGTGGGTGGAAGGCAGCCGTAGCGCAGCTCGGTCATGGCCAAGAAACCGAAGTCTTCCTGAACCCTCCTCCACATTTCATACCGAGCTACATGGCGGAGTATGCAAACGCCATTCAGGAAAAATTTCTGCAAGTTGATGAAGAAGAAGAGTCCCCAGCACCCAACAATGCCCCGGTCGTCGAAATTGATCCCGTTGTTCAGTCAGCTCGGGTGGAGCCCCCAGTGGAAGACTCGGTTGATAATGTAACCGAGCTACCTGCTGAAACCGGGCTTCGAGTTGAACTGGACGTGGATCTTGACGATCTTTTTGCTTGATCCTGTACTTTCTTATTTTGCTACCAGTGAAGTTTGTAACCGGGCTGAGGCCCCACCTTTTATACCTTTGATTTGAATGAAATCTTCAATTTCTACTCGATTTATTTCATACATGCACTTATCTTTCAACTGTCATTCGTATGAAGTATAACACTTTATGGCCAAAATACCTATCTCGGTCTTAACCTTGTAATCTGCTTGGTCATTCCAGCCAACCACTCTTCAACCTAGATCCTTATCTCGGCTGAAGAGTACTCAAAGTTGGTTATTCCATCCAACCACTCTTCAGCCTGGATCCTTATCTCGGCTGAAGCGTACTTAAAGTTGGTTTTTTCAGCCAACCTCTTCAGCCTAGATCCGTATCTCGGCTGAAGAGAACTCAAAGTTGGTTATTCCTGCCAACTTAGAGCGAAGTGTTTGGTTATTCCTGCCAAACGTCCTGCATCCTAGATCCTTATCTTGGCTTAGGAGAAGTGTTGGTTTTTCCAGCCAACCTCTTCAACCTAGATCCTTATCTCGGCTGAAGAGAACTCAAAGTTAGTTATTCCTGCCAACTTAGAGCGAAGTGTTTGGTTATTTCTGCCAAACGTCCTGCAGCTTAGATCCTTATCTTGGCTTAGGAGAAGTGTTGGTTTTTCCAGCTAACCTCTTCAGCCTAGATCTTGATCTTCGTTGAAGAGAGCGCAAAGTTGGTTATTCCGGCCAACTCTGCTTTCAATGCCTCTAGCTCACTAAAATAACTTTTACAGAAGAAAACAATTATGCTAAAAAGGAAACTGCTTGTTTTATTGAGGAAAATAAAAATTACAAGTACTTTAAAGAAAGGCTAAAAATAAAATAGTTTGAAATTGGCAGTGTTCCATGGCCTGGGAATGGCCTTGCTAACTCCATCTTCCAAGTGGTATGCCCCTTTTCCTGCTAATCCAACCACTTTGTAAGGTCCTTCTCAATTAGGCCCTAACTTGCCATCTCCGGGTACCAGGGTGTTTCCCATTCCTTTGCATAGCATCCAATCTTGAATTGCCTCGGATGTACTATCTTGTTATATTTTCTGGATAACTCTTGCTGGTATGAGGCGATGTGAACCAGTGCTCTTTTTCTTCTTTCTTCCGCTAGGTCGAGTTCCAAGGCTATGGCTTCTCCATTTAACTCTGGGTCAAAATTTTCACTTCTGATGGTGGGGAGGCCAACTTCTAGTGGGATTACTGCTTCCATACCATAGGCCAAGGAAAAGGGTGTTTCACCAGTTGACCGCCGAGGTGTGGTTCGGTAGGCCCATAAAACATGAGGAAGCTCCTTAGCCCACTTTTCTTTTGATTTCACTAACCTTTTCTTCAATCCATCCAAGATGACTTTGTTTGATGTTTCGGCCTGACCATTTGCTTGGGGGTATGCTGGTGTAGAATTGTAGAATTCTATCTTGTACTCTTCACAAAAACCTCTGAAAATTTTGCCATCGAACTGAGTGTCGTTGTCAGATATTAGGGCCTTGGGTATGCCAAACCCAGTGATAATATTCTGCCAGACGAACTTCTTCACATCTTTCTCTTTTATTGAGGCGAGTGCTTCTGCCTCCACCCACTTTGTGAAGTAGTCTGTTGCTGTAAGAAAGAACTTTTTGTTGTCGAGTGCCTTTGGAAGTGGTCCCACTATGTCCAAGCCCCACATTGTGAAGGGCCATGGGCTAGTTAATGGTAGAAGTTCTTTGGCTGGCTGATGTATTTGGTGTGCGAACTTCTGACATTTCTCGCACTTCTCGACATACTTCTCTGAATCTGCTTGCATGTAAGGCCACCAGTATCCTTGTGAAATTGCTCTGTAGGCTAGAGATCTTCCTCCTTTGTGGCTTCCGCATACGCCTTCGTGTATCTCGAACAGGAATGCTTCGACCTTGTTGGGATGAACACATTTCAGGTAAGGTCCTGTGAAGGATTTTTTGTACAAGGCCATTGATGGGGAGAGCCTAAATCACTGTGACTTTGCTCTGATTTTGTTGGCCTCTTTCTTTTCTTCAGGTAAGGTGTCGTCTTTTAGGAACACCATAATGGAATCTATCCATGAAGGGCCTAGCTCGGCACAACATACCTCAGCTACTTCGGGTTCTTCAATGCTTGGTCTCGGTAGGAAGTCGATCAGTAATGGATGTGGGATGGATGTATCTGCCATGAAAGCGAAGCCTGCTAGTTCGCCTGCTCTACTGTTTTCTTCTCGGCCGATCTGCTCTATCCGCACTACTTCGAATTTCATAATCTCCTTTCTGACTAACTCTTGGTACTTAGCCATCCTTTCATCATTTGCTTCGTAGTCGCCTGAAATATGGTTTACTACCAGCTAGGAGTCACTGTAAACCATTAGCTCGGTGGCCTGCATGAAGAGTGCTGATTTTAGGCCTGCTAAGAGTGCTTCATACTCCGCCTCATTGTTTGATGCTGGGAAGCCAATGTTGACTGCTTATTCCACCACTAGGTCATCTGATGAGATGAGGACTACGCCAAGTCCTGCACCATGCCTGTTGGATGCACCGTCCATAAAGAGCTTCCACATCTCTCTAACGAATAGCTTCCAACAAGTGGAGGGGTCGGATGATGTCTTGGAATCGTGAGTGTTGCTGATGTTTTCTTCCAAGTTCACATCTACTGTTTGCCCCTCACTATCAGATTGTACCAAGTTCTTGTTTGTTGATGAGTCTTTAGGGCCCAGTGTAGCATGGTCTGCCTCTTCCTGCTTATCTTCAGGCCTGTGTGGTTCACAATGTGGCTGAGTATCTTGTATTAGGGGTTGTGCATTTACTGCGACACTTTCCGTCCCCATTTCAATTGTATCAGTCAAGTCAACTGGGCAGATGTGATGACTTCCTGGTATGAATTCTGCCACAAAGTCTGCCAAAGTTTGGGTTTTTATTGTGGTTCTGGGTTGAAACTTGATATCAAACTGTCCCAATTCCACTGCCCAGTTCAAGATTCGCCCAGAAAAGTTCACCCTCTCAAACAGAGCTTTTAATGGAAAAGCTGTTAGGACGATTATGGTGTGGGCGTGGAAGAAATGCGACAACTTTCTTGAGGCCATCATCAAGGCTAGGGCCAATTTTTCCAATGGTAAGTACCTGGTTTCTGTGCCCAGCAAGGTCTTGCTGACATAGAAGATGGGCAGGTGTTGGATTCCGTCCGCTCTGACCAACACCGCGCCGAGTGCGTGCTATGAAACTGCCAGATACAAAAAGAGCTCTTCTCCAGGTAATGGGGTTACTAGCAACAGTGGAGAAGACATGTATTCTTTCAGGCTTTCTAGAGCGCGGTCGCATTCTTCATCCCACTCAAACTTGGTCTTTAGTGCTTGGAAGAATGGTCAACATCTGTCTGACGACCAACTTATGAACCGGTTGAGCGCAGCTGCCATACCAGTGAGATGCTGCACTTCTTTTACTGAGTTGGGCCTGTCTAGATCCTGGATTGCTTTGATCTGAGAGGGGTCTTCCTCTATACCTCGGTTGGTCACCAAGAAGCCTAGGAATTTGCCTGATCCTACGCCGAACGCACATTTGGATGCATTAAGGCGCAACTTGTGCTTCTTCAGGATCTGGAACATTTCACTTAGAACCCTGAGATGGTGCTTCTCATCCTTGCTTTTGACCACCATGTCATCTATGTAAGCCTCCATTGTTCTGCCTAACAATGGTTCAAACATCTTTGTGACCATCCGTTGGAATGTTGCCCCTGCATTCTTTAGGCCAAAGGGCATGACCTTATAGCAATACAACCCTCTGGGCGTCGTAAAAGATGTGACCTCCTGGTTAGGCTCATACATAGTGATCTGATGGTAACCTCTATACGCATCAAGGAAGCTAAGTCAATTATGGCCTGCCGTCAAGTCTACCAGTTGGTCTATCCTGGATAAGGAAAAGCTATCTTTTGGGCATGCCTTGTTGACCGTCTTGTAGTCCACACAAACACGCCATTTTCCATTCTTCTTTGGCACCACTACTGTACTGGATATCCACTTGGGATAGTGCACTTCTCTGATAGCTCCTGCCTCTAGAAGGTTTCCCACTTCTTCCGCCACTATCTCGGCATGGTGGAGTGCTGATCTGCGAGTGCACTGTATAATTGGTCGGGCAGTTGGATGGACATTTAATTGGTGACAGATGAAGTTTGGGGTCAATGCCAGGCATGTCATACGGCGTCCAGGCGAACACTTCGATGTTAGAGGTTAAGAATTCCATGACCTCTATTCTCTCAGTGCTGGACATAGATGAGCCGAGCAAAAAAAACTTTTCTGGGTTCTTTTCATCTATTCTTACATGTACCAAGTCTTCCACTGCCTTCTGTTCGGCGGCTTTGCCAACATCCACAAACAATTCATTGCTCTGAGGTTCTTCCACCATTTGTATATACCCTTTGGCAGCTCGGCTGCCATTCACTGTGACGAAGCACTGTTTGGACATAATTTGTTCTCCAAAGACCTCTTCAATTACTCTGGCTTCGTTGGGGAACCGTAATACTTGATGGTAGGATGACGCTACCGATCGCATGGCGTGCAACCATGTCCTTCCCAAGATTATGTTGTAAGTGGAAAGGACTTTCAATACCTAAAATTCCACCTGTTTCGTCATGTTTCTTGCTCTGACTGGGAGGATTATCTTGCCCACTGGCCACTCTGGCATTGAGTTGAATCCGATCAGGAGAGATGTTGCAGGTGCCAAGTCTTTGTCCTCCAGTTTCAGTTGTTTGAAGGTTTCATAATACATTATCTCACACGAGCTCCCTTGGTCAATCAAAATCCACTTGATGTCATAATCCTTGATGCGTAAAGTGACAACCAGTGCGTCATTGTGAGGGTAGTATATCCTTGCCAAATCTCTGTTCGAAAAAGATATGACATTTGTGGCCTCTGTTCTCCCCTTTTTGATGGTAGATTGTGCACTTAATACCTCCCTTAAGTGCTCAGCCTTTTTTATCATTCTCTTGAGCTCATATACCCGCTCAAGCTCGAATACCCCGTGTATTACATTAATTACGCCTTGCGGTGGGGCGCCGATTGGCATTCTGTTTGGGTGGTTATGGTTCTGGAGGGCTGGCTGTGTCCCTCATTCTATGTACTGGTCCAGGTGCCCCGCTGCCACTAACTCCTCCAAATGTTTCCTCAACGATGTGCAATTTTCAGTGCGGTGCCCCTTTTCATCATAGAAGGTGCACCGGGACCTCTCATCATAGTCTTTTTGTGCCTCTCCCAATTTTGCTGGCCATCTGACGAAAGGTTCATTGTGTATTTCACTGAGAATTCGGTAGATTGGTTTTATGAACACTATGGTAATGGCAGTGCGAACTCTTAACCACCTTTTGTCTGGGTCCTCTCTGTTAGCCCGCCTGTCTCGCCCATTTTTGCTTGATCGTTCTACCGTATTGACCTTTGCTGTATTCTTCTTATCTGGCATTGTTATTGTGCCAGGTTTTGTCTTAGTACGGGCGCTATCTTCCTCCATGCGAATATGTTGATGGGCTCTCTCCGTTAAGGCCTTCATCGTAAGAGGTGGCATTATAGTAATTGAGTCCCTCAACTTGTTTCCGACTGGTAGACCTCTTTTGTATTGCACAATGGCGAGATTTGTGGGGTAATCTCCTATCTGGTTGAAAGTCTCCCAGTAACGACCGTTGTAGGATCTCAACGTCTCCTTATCGCCCATGTCAATGGAGAGTAGCTAATCAATCTCCACTGGCATCTTGGTATTCGTCCTGAACCTAGTCACGAACGCCTCTGCTAACTGTGCCCATGAGGCTATGCTGCCTTCTAGTAGCCTTTCGAACCAGGTTAAACCTAGGTCGCCAAGGCTAGATGGGAATAAAATGCACATTAAAGTCTCATTTCGCCGGTATACTGCCATAACCTGATGAAAGTGGCTTAAGTGCATGTAGGGGTCTGTCTTCCCCTCATATGTGGTGAATTTTGGCTGGTGGAAGCCTGAAGGCTGGGGCGCATTCTCAATTGCAGGAATGAATGGTGAGCTCTGTAACCTTGCTAATGCTTTGTCTGTTGGTTCGTAAGCAAGGCGCGGTATTGGCATTCCTACCTCAACGCTCCCATGCGTCCGAGGGGCCAACCGTTGAAGGGCTGAAACTCTGCGCGGGTCGCGTGCCCTGGTATCCTCCTTCCATCGTGCCCTTTCTTCAAGCATAGTCTGTAAGTCAGATGTTCTAGGCAACTCCGTGTGCCTGGATGACGTTTGGTGCGTGCACGAGGGCCGATAGGTGCTTCCCTCAGTATATGACTTCTCAGTTCTCGTTCTCTCAGACCTGGAGTAATGAGTCCTGGATGTCCTTGTTTGAGTGTCGCCTGTTCTAAGGCTTCTACTCTCTGCTTGCGATGGTGTGGTATGCCTACCACGATCTTCTGAGTGGCGAGGGGGCGTGTTGCTTTTGTGCCCTTCTCCTATCGCCACCCATTTTCCTTTTATCTGGCGCTTCATTGACTCCATGTCCGCCGTCATCCTTCATATTAACTCGTCTTGCTCCTTCACTCGATCTTTCAGAACTTGAGGGTCGATCCTCCGCCTCTGTCTTTCAGGACTTTGAGAGCGACGGGGGCTGTTAGCCCGCCTCCCCCTTGCATCCCTCCGGGGGTTCTGTCGCTGGGGTTCTAAGTCCGCCATGGGAGGGACAGAAGGCAAGCCTTCGCGCCTCCCACACCCCTCTGGGGTTTGCCCATCAATGGCTGATTACGGCAAGTCTTCGTTGTGTGCCATTGCTTCCAACAAGAGATTAAAGCTTGATCAAGAGGTTTCGTTCTTTCTGGAATTTCCACAGATGGCGCCAATTGTACGAGCATGAAATAATGTTCTCGTATAATCCTGTTGATCAAGTTTGCGCTCCTCCGTACGTCGTCGCTTTACTCCCTGAAAACACAAATGTGAGCTAGCTGGCGGGTGTGTGCTAGATATCCCTCCGATGCCTAAGTCAGCAAAAATAGACAAATAGACAAAAAGCTTTGTGTATTCGGGAATCAAAGTTGTGTTACCTTTATATAGGTTATATTGTAAGCTTTTATAGGTTCCGCGTAGCACACTCCTAGTAGGACTCTTCTTCCTCCATGTAGAGTCCTCCTAAGATTCACACTCCTAAAAGATAATGCTTATTCTTTCACACCCCCCTCACTGCATAAACCAAGTGAGATGGTCCTAGCTCGGTGGTATGACCAAACGACTGAGCTAGTACTGCCATGCTCAAGTGACAGTTTAGACCGAACTATGTCTAGCCCGGGCCTTCCTTTCATTGTTTGTACCTCGGTTTGGCATACTCCAACCGAGCTATTTTCTTGAGACTGATCGAACCATGCCCAATGACGACCTTAGCTCGACGCTACTATGCGCGATGCTTATCTCGGTCCAACTTCACCTAGGTCCGACTTATTAGTTCTAAGACCGAGCTATGTCAATGCTTTACCCCGACCCATTTGTACGGCCCAACTTACAAAGATGGCCCTTCCTTAGCTTGGCCCAATTTGTTCACAAATTACCCTTTCAACTACCTTATAATCAAAAGAGAAAATGACATGTACCATGTTACCCAAAACGTTATAAAGTCATGGCAAGACTTTTTCCAAAACCACAATTTCTATGGTCCACTCCACTTCACCGACAGAACATTAAAATTTATTTTTACAATTTTTTGTAAAATACTATTTGCGCCTTCACAAAGATGTATGATGCGCTATTTTACTCGTTGTTGACGCCTTTGCCAAAATAAAAATTAGAATTAATTAAAAAAAATTCATTTATGTAGTTTGGTTTAAATTTTATTTTAACTTTTATAATTTTGAATTAAATAATTTGTTCCTACACTTTAACCAATTCTTGGATATTGTAAAAGGCCTCAATTCGATGATTTTGGATTAATTACTCACTGGTATTGTTATAAGGACCAATACACCATTAAGTCTCACAAGTATTTGTATAAATTAAAAAGTTCTAGTAGTTGGATTTAATGATTTTTTGTAGCGATTTTATGAACCTGTTGTTAAAAACTGACAATTAGTGATGATTTTCTAAATCTATCACTAAAAACTAACAACTAGTGATGTTTTTCTGTGACAATTTTCTAAATCTATCGCTAAAAAATGATAATTAGTAACTTTTTTGTAACGAATTTTTCAAATTGTTGCTAAAAACTAATTAGTGACACTTTTTTTGTGAAAATGCCGCTAAAAAAATAAAAAAAAAGATTTTGTGGTAATAATTAAAAGTGAACAGGATTTTTTGATACACCAAAAAGTCAAGAAGACTTATTGGTACACTCATCTTCTAATAGGACTTTTTAGTCAATTTCGGGTAATTCTATTTTCACACACCAATTCTGTACACACACACCCAAAAAAAAAAAAAAAAATTCTAATGCACATCATTTTATTTCAATAATACCCTCATTTTCAATTTCAAAACCCTAATTTTTCTTCTATCCACCCACTACTTCACCACCATTGCAACCACTCTCCATAACCGCCACCGCCACCACTCCCAGCTCATCCCCTTCCATCCTATACCTCCACAGTCAAGTGGGTGGTTCACGGCAGGAGGCTTGTGGGAGTGTATGGTTCATAGCAGAAAGTGGTTACAGGTGGAGAGAAAAAGAGGTGATGGGAGGGAATGGTGGAAAAGAGAGGTGGCGGTGGTGATGGAGAATGGTTGTGGTGTTTCAGAATTAGAGTTTGGGTGGAAGAAAATAAGAGTATTATAGTATTTTTATTCTACGACAAAATTATATTAAGAAAAACTTTCATCAAGTGTGTAGAAATAGAATTACCCGTAAGTTCTCTTAAGATTTTTCACTTGGGCTCTCCAAATGAGGAACTCAGGTGCCCCCGAATGGATGGACTGATTTTGGTAATAACTAGTTAAGAAGAGAGCTTTCAATAGAAAGCATAGGCATAACAAATGCAAATACAGACAAATATATTTGGAATAGGGAAATCTAATGTTTTCTTTCCCAGAAATTCAAGAACATATACCATCAACCCAATTAATTTGTCATAAAATGGCTCTGAATTTGTCCAAACTTAATTTACTATATTCTTTGACACAACTTTTGGAGAATAAAGTTTGAATGGTAACCCACTAATTGATGTTCTCTTGTTTTACTTAAATCAGAAGAAATTTGTAAATAATTTTATGGTGTTATACGTATATAACAATTTTCATAATTTAAAATCGTGAACTATTATGATTTTTACAAATAATAACATAATGCTGAAAATAAATAACATACCCGGATCAGTTATGCAAAACCTTCGAATGATCCAAAATTGATTGAATATAAACCTAATAACAATATTAGTGAAAAAAGATTTCTCTCTCTTGACCCTCTTTAGAATACATTAATTGATGGGTGATCTAAATATACATTTATAGGTAGAGATAATGACTAAATTAAATTTATTTTTACATTCTCCCTTGACACATATGATAACATACTCCCACAAAATATCTATCTTCTTCCCCTTCACTACAGTCTAATACTGCTCAATACTATCGAAAATCTAATACCGCTCAATACATATATTCATGTGGTCCTATATTTTCTGTGGCAATGATGATGGAAGAACTTGAAAAGGATAAAAGGAAAGAATATTATTGAAAGAATTGAGACTTTATCGGTGGAACAAAACACTTCCTAAAACACCATTAATCCTGGTATCATGGGGTGTGATTTGCACAAATAAAAATCTTAGATTGTAGTTCATTACATATTGGGCTTTAGAGGATCTAGATGAGTCAACGTGCAAATTTAACAAGATCTTTCATTAAATTAAGCTGAAATACAACTCTTGTATAAGTTTCGTAAAAATTTCAAACCACAACCGCTTGTAAGATTTACTAGTGGAATTTGTACAATACTTGAGTTAGAATGGTGTGAATAGGGAATTTTACAAGGACTTCATGGCATGTTTTGACAGTTTCCTTCCCTTGTATGGCAATGTTTCTAGACTAAATCGAACTCCCAAAACTTATCAGTCCTAGAAAGAAAAAAAAAAGAAAAAAGAAAAGAAGAACAAAAAAAGGAGAGAGAGAATACTTAAAAATTAAAACAATCAACTGTAATTTGTTTATTGTGTACTTACTTTACCTTGGTCCTGATAAAGCTGATGGAAATAAAGAACCAGGGCCGGCCCTAGCCTAAGGCCAATAAGGCCTGTGTCTTAGGTCCCAAAATTTTGTGTAAAAAATAGGACTCTCAAATTTAGTAAAATATTATAGTTCTAATGTTTTTTTTTTCTTTTAGGATCAATTTAAAGGGCCCAAAATATTTTATTGGGCCCATGTACGGTTTAGGCCATATTTATTTATAAGTGTAGTTTGGCCAATATTTATTAAAATGAAAATATATATATATATATATATAAAGTGTTTGGGTCCAAGAAGAACAATACATACAATATATGGACTAAGTGTTGTACTCTCAGTGCTTTCGATTCAATCTCTCTCTCTCTCTCTCTCTCTCTCTCTCTCTCTCTCTCTCACGAAGTGATGAAGAAAGAAGGAAGCATGGGCATAAAGCAGGGCAGGCAGATGCAACACAGTACTGAGCAAGCGACTCACTCACTCTCTCTCTCTCTCTCTCTCTCTCTCTCTCTCTCACATACTCCTCCTCACTGTCACTCTCTCATAGTATGTCCCCTCTCTCACTATCAAATTTTATTAAATAAAGTTGCCATAATTTTTTTTTCTACATTCTACCTTCATCAGTTAGTGGAATAATAAATTTGTCCTAATTTTTTTTAACCTTTTGTATCTATTAGATTTTAGTAGAGTAAATAATTTTGCCCTAATTTTTTTACCTAGATCTTTATCAGTTTTAATTGAATAGTTTTTTCCTAATTTTGTTTCACTAAATTGTTTTGTTTATAATTTTAATGATTATATGTGCAAGTAAATTTTTTTGTGGCTACAAATGTAACGCCCCCAAATCACACAATAGATATAACTCAAAAGCATACATTGGTAATTACATACATCAATGTGAAAAGTCCTTTCATTACACAAAGTTAAGGATACAAAAGAGTTTAATATAAATAAATGCCCTATTGGCTTACACCTTTCCAAGTCTTAACTTGGCTACAACAAAAGTGAGCCTCGCTCTTTACATATTTAGCCCTAGGCTATACAAAATAAACAAAACATGAAACTCTTGCTTCCCAAAGGCCCCTCCAATGCTATTGCCTTGATGGAGGCATACCATCATTACTTGAAAATGTTATTCCCAAATAGGGTGAGTCACAGCCTAATAGAAATCATTTAACATAGTATATGAAACTTAGCAAAGGTATAAGTACAAATGCATAGACAATGCGTGTGATAAAACTTTCTACAATTCCATATATATCCACAAGATATCAATTTCAAGCCTTAATCCATTTATTTTTGATCCACATTCCGATTACTTATTTTTCTCAATTCATGAGTCAATTTTCAATATTTCACAACAACTGAACCGGGACTACAACTCAATTATTTTCAATTTATACAACTCATATGCATAAAAACTTCAAATTTTCATTTCACGGATATTTTGTCCGTGGGCAGCCGTCAAACGGGACCCATGTAAACGTAGGCTATACAAGCACTACAGTTGTCATTTTACGGATATTTCGTCCGCAAGCTAGGCACCCATGTATAATTTCGGGACTTTCACCTAGGACACTCCGGCCAACTTAATTATAATGGAGTCCAACCCATTTCTCCTCCCAAACAAATATCCATACATATGCAACATATTTAAACAAATAATCAAACGTAAAGCACATCACCTTTCCACTTCCAAACAAACATACATATATGATGTATATAAACACGGTCATATACAATGACAACCATCACAAGATTAATTTCAATTCACCTAATCCATATGCAATTTCTACAACAATCAAAGCTATCCTCCACCGATAGCCTAACACAGTTATCTCTAGACAGATATTAGATCTCGACATATAGTTTATTCAAAACTTCTAAGAGATTGAGTTAACACATGACTAATCCCACCATTCATATCAATACCCCTTTCAATTTCACATTTTCAATGTCAATTTCAGATATTTTATCAAATGTTCATGATAGTCATTTTAGGGCAAAATTCTCCCTTTTCAAATATCAACCCAAATGCTACTCTCAATCATTTTAACCCAACTTAATCTTATTTTCACAACCTACATCCACTTATTTCATAATCGACAACTATCCTTCTTTCCATATTATACCCAAACCCTAGGTTTGCTCACAACACCCCCAATCACATCATTGTTACACAAGATACCAATAACTAAGCTAAATAACATATGAAGGTGTAGAAGAAATTCCTACCTCAAAGGAAGAAGATGAGTCCAACATGAGAGAAACTCCAAAAACGACGAAACCCACTTTCAATTGGATCAAAATGAAGATTTTGACGAGCTTTACCTTTTTCTCGAAGGCACTAGGGTGAAAATCCCAATGGATCTAGATGAAATCTAAGAGAGAAGGTAAAATGTAGAGAGAGAAACTTAAGAACAAGCTTTTTGGAAAGTTTTAGAGAGAGAGAGAAAGAGAGAGAGAGAAGAAAAAGTGATTCAAAATGTCATCTTTTCAGACTAAAATACACGCAATCCGCTCGAGCGTGGAAAGCCCCGCTTGAGCGTGGAAAGTCCTACTCGAGCGTTAGACACAAGGTTCTACTCGACCGTGAAAAGTGACGCTCGAGCGTGAAATGCACAATTCTAGAAGTTTTGCAGACGAAGGTCCCTGCTCGAGCGTGGGACTAGACGCTCGAGCGTCCAGTGCACTCTGTAAAAGTACTGAGGGTCGACAAATCCCGCTTGAGCGCAAGAATGGCCGCTCGAGCGGAGGAGCAAATTTGTGAAGCTTGCTCGAGCGTGAGAATGCCCGCTCGAGTGGAAAGGTCAAAATCTGGGCAACACAGGTTTTGAAGTACGAGCAACCAACCTGTCTCAAACACACAACTACAACCCAATAACTCAAATGAAGGGAAAGACAAGGGAAAGAGAAAGAGATAAAAATAACTATTCAAAACCATACCAACCCGAGTCCGGAATACAATTGATAACGAGTTCAAACTAGAATCACTATAACAAACAAATAAAAAAGTTGTTGTGACTTATCGTTTTATTCATAAACTTTTTTTTTTTCAATATAAGAGGGGCCCCATTTTCAAAATTCGCCTTAGGCCCCCTAAATCTCAGGGCCTGCCTTGCAAAAGAATAATAGCACTAATGTCATCTTCTTGGTGAATAACAGCTGTGATTGCTCTTGGTACAACAGGAGTTGTGAAGCTATAATCCAAATTGCTTTGAACATCTACAGAACTGTCCAAGACCTTAACCACCACTGACATAGAAGGCTTCTTGGAAAAATCACTTTGTAGACACCACACAGCAACCCGCATCATTTCCACAACTTCTGCTCTAGGTGTTTGCATGTCATCATTGTATTTATCAACGATATCCAGAAGTTGTTCCTCTTCTACTTTCCCTTCAAACATACCTAGTAAATGCATATCTTCTTCAGGCTGAAACCTATCCAAATTTTTGCGCCCACACAAAATTTCCAAAACCACAACACCAAAGCTATAAATATCTACTTTCTTAGTGATAATTGAGCTCAATCATTCGGGAGCTAAATAACCAAGTGTTCCCCTCATCACTGTTACAACTTGGCTTTGGTCCTTGTCAATTAGTTTTGACAATCCAAAATCAGCAATTTTCACATTGAAGTATTCATCTAAGAGAATGTTTTGGGGTTTGATATCCAAGTGAAGTATTTTCTGCCTACAATCCTCATGGAGATAGGTTAGTCCATTGGCTATATCCATGATGATCTTCTTTCTGGATTGCCACCCAAGAGTGAGCTCCTGGTGCCTATGGAAGATCCATGTATCCAAGCATTCATTGGACATGTACTCGTAAACTAGAAGCTTATATGATTTTTTAGCACAAAATCCAATTAATCCCACCAAGTTGACGTGGTGAGTGCTGCCTATTGGCTCTACTTCAACTAAGAATGACTTCTTAACTTGACCAAAACCATTGAGATGCTTCACCACGATTTTGGTGCCATCATTTAATGTCTCTTGAAAAACTAACCCAAATCCTCCTTCGCCAAGCTTATTATTGAAATTGCTTGTCATAACACTCAATCCTTCGTAAGAAAATCTAATAGGCATCCCTGGTACTTGATCAACGAAGAACTCATCAAATTCCTTGAATTCTCGCTTATTTCTAAAAAGAAAAAAGCAGCAGGCAACCACAAAAAATACACCAAAGAAAGCTCCGAGACTAGATCCCAATATAATTTTGACATGCCTTGACTGCTTTTGAGGAGAGTATGTTGGTGAAGGAGTAGGATACTCTCCAGTTGGAGACTTCTGCACTTTAAGAAACACGGTGATGTTATCAAACCCCCCGTCATTATTGATAATAGAAAAGACGTCAAACAATAATAAGCAACTAGTCTTTGAATTATAGCCCAAATCATTTTTAAACAAAGCAGCTTTGCATGAACAGTTTTTCAAGCAACTCGTCTTGCAATCCTCTAATGCTATTTTTTTAGCCAAGTAAAAGATTTTGGATGCGTATGTATGTAAAAGGTTGAAGTAAAAGTAACTAGTATTGTTAAGCTCCAAAAGGGTGTGAGATTGTGAATTGTTACAAGAAATGGGTGTAACAAGGGAACATCCAAGGCTGGGTTGCTTATAATTTATTTGCCCGGTGGCTTCCTCAAGAGTAACTAGTATTGTTAAGCTCCATAATTGCCACATGCCACGGGATACCCACACTCACGCATGCTTAATGTCAGCAGATCAGCCACTGCATTCTAATTCCATTCTGTCCACTCATAAGCCTTCAAATGCCCATCAGGATCCAACCTTATGAACTGAGATGACGATGATGATGCAGCAGGGATTAGCTGCCCATTAAAGCTTTCATTCTTGAATTTGACATATGTCACATTTGAATGTGATTCAGAATAGGGCAAGGATGGATTAGAATCTACATAAGCCACCAGACTGTTATCCACCTGAAACTTAAGAGAAAACAAACCAGTAGTCCAGTTCAATGCGGATGTACTGGAGGTGAGCTTCTGGTCAGGAAACAAAGTCTGGCCAACAAGTAAGGAGTCAGTTGGGTGATCAAATGACTGCCAATCCGTTGCATTGTTTCTGTTGAAGAGGACCAGGTTTCCCAATTCGGTGAAATTCAAGCCGAAGACCAACTTTCCAGAGGTATTGGTAGACCATACGAAAGTGTCCTTAGAGTCGTGCAATATCAAATCTCCATCTTGAGTGAGTTGTAAGGTGGCCTTAATTTGAACATGACGGTTCCAATTAGCTGACCAAACCAGTTGTGGGTTCATTGTAACGGACTTGTATGCTCTTTTACCTTGTAAGATTACAACACCGAAGAGGCATGATGATAGCTGAGTTTGTTGAGCAAAAGGGCAATAGAAGCCACAGATCATTTGTGAGCCATTGGATGATGATGTTTCGAGGACGGGGTTGAGAATTAAAGTGGAAAAAACGTTGAAACTATTGTCAATTGAGGGTTTGTTGATCCAAATAGTTGCTAAGTTTGCCATTGGAGGTGCAAATTGGGCATTGTCTGAAGAATGGTACAGACGCTATCTATGAAGCACAGATACTTCAAATAGAGTGACGTATCCGTTTCGTATCCGTATCGGATACCGATACTCCTTGGATACTCGCAGATACGTATCGGATACTTATTAAAAGTATCGGATACTTCTTAATTAATTTTTCATTAATTTTGGAGTATCAGATACTTAATTTTGAAGTATCGGATACTCCAAGTCATGTTTACTTGTTTTATGAAATTAGAATTATAACATTTCTTGCATAGTAATATAATAAAATATAATTGCAAGTATAAATATAAGAATATTTTTCTAATACTTTGTTAAGTTCTTTGATAAGAAGAACATAGTGAGTTAAATAATATAATATATCAAATTGATGTATCCTAATTATTTCATGCATGTCCCCTATAACTACATAGAAAGTAATAATTAACAAAAGAATATAACAATGGTAAAATTAAATATCAATAAATACATAAGCAAATAAACTTGAATACAATATTTTTCACTAGTGTCAAAGGAAAAAGCATAGGGACAAGTTGTGAATTGTTCTATTATTGTAATATAAATATATTAAACTTGATACTGAAATGAAATATTTGCAAAACCTATTAAATATTTAAAAAGTAAACAAGCTACTAGCTTAAATTAATACAAAATTCTTAAAGGATAGTATTGTGCATTATAAAATTACATTGTGGTAACCCCAAGGCAAGTGGCCGAATGGTAAAGTCTGGAGGATAAAATCCACAAGTCTCGAGTTCGAGTCACCCCTTGGGACCACTGGAGGTTTGCCCGGTCGTTAACTTCAGGGCCCTCAGGATTAGTCCTGACTTCCCTTGAAATCAGCGAGTTGGGGATACCTGAGTTATCAAAAAAAAAAAAAAAAAAAAATTACATTGTGGTTTCTTAACATTCTTTAACTTATATGTAACTTACTATTAATAATTTTAAAACATATATTTTTCACAAACGTATCCTAGCCATACACGTATCCTATTTTTTTAGGTTTTGTCGTGTCGCCGTATCCGTATCGTGTCGTATCTGTATCTATGCTTCCTGGGACGCTATGAAAAAGATGATAACAGCACCAAAATGATAACAAATAGTGCAAGATAGACCCATTGGTGGTGCCATGCTGGTGGTGGTCTATGTCTATGTCTATGTTTATCCAATTCCAATAAAGCTCTGTTTCTTCCAGTTTTTGTTTTTGTTTTTCTTTTGGGAAAGCAATGGTGATGGTGGTGGTCCTTTAAAGGTTGTTTGATTCCACTCTAAAAATCATGGACACATTTTCTTCAAGACAAAAATTAAATATATCTTATAGCCGTTGGATGCCTTGCTTTTAATCTTGACCGTTGATTTCCATATTATAATATTTAAAGTAAATTTTTTGGTGATGAAATTCAATTGATATAGTGTCGGTCCAATTGATATAGATTGAGTTCAAATATAAAATTAATATAAACCACAAATTATTATTTTGAATTAAATTCTAAATATAATTGTTAAAATCATTTACAAACCGCACACATTTTGTTGACTAATATTACATGCACAAAAAAATCCAACTTCGATCTTCCTGATTGTAAGTTTGTAATGAAATATTTTTATTATGTCTCAAATTTCATTTAAAAAATTGGTATTAATTTGACTAGAGGGGGACTTCATTTCTATTCATCGCTTCTTATACCAGTGATCAATTTATGTGATTTTGAAACAAAGTGAACTAATTTTACTGATTTAAAGTGTTAATTGTTAAAAATAATAACTAAAGTGACACAAAGGTCACAAATTTTTATAAGGATATTTGGGGGCTTAAAATCTAGGCGAACTATTTTTCTGTTGGAACTCTTCATGGAGATAGAGCAATCTCTTGTTTCCTGTTAATTATCTACCATTACACAAACATTCATAAACTAATTGTCAGCGATTTGTAGGCACAACATCTGACCAATATTACCAAGTTTAGATGGTGAATTGAATACGAAAGACTCTTGACACGGTCTAAGCCATCAAGATGCTTCACTGCAACCAATGCTTAGAAGAGTCCCTTCAAAGACCAATCTGTATCGTCCTTGCCAAAGTTTCCTTTTGAAATTATCAGTATTGACTTTGAGCTCATAGTAAGAGAATCAAATGTACATTCCAAGAACTTGATCTTTGTAATGGACAGTTTGGCCATTGAATGCTCACCACAAAAATGTGCAGAATCGATGTAAAATGTGATAGCAAGAAAAATAGTGAAACACAGATTCTGGGAAAGCAAAGGGAAAAACAAGGCAAGTGAAAGTGAATGTTTTGTTCAATGTGTCACTCTTTTTGTGTTCCCAATCAAACTCAAGGTGAGAAGGAAAAAAAAGAAAAAAAAAAGGCACATTCTGCACACTAAGAGATGTACAAAATGTTTTCTTTCCAAGCAATTCAAGAACATATTTCATCAATTAAATTAATTGTAGTCATAAAATGGCTCTGAATTTCTCCAAACTATAAGCCGGCTTTTTTCCGTCTTACACATCTTTTGGAAAGAAAGTTTGAAAAACCCACTAATTGATGTTCTCTTGTTTTACTTGAATCGTTACTTGAACCATGGGAAACTCACATTGTCTCTCACGAAATATCGATACTTTTCCCTTTTACTACAGAACTTGAGAATGTTTGAATTAAAACTACGGGAAATCTACTCTTGTTCACTACATTCATGTGGTTCTATATGTTCTATGGCAATGATGATGGAAGAACTTGAAGAAAGATAAAAAGGAAGAATATCATTGACAGAGTCAAAATTTTATCAGTGGAAGAAGACATACCTAAAACACCATTAATCCTGGTATCATGGGGTGTGATTTGCACAAATAAAACTCTTCAATTATAGTTCACCACATGTTTAGGCTTTAGAAGAGCTGGGTGTGTGAACATGGAATTGTACAAGACATGTTTCCATAGCTTTCTTCCCTTGTATAGTGATGCTTAATTTTATAGTAAATTGAAATCCTAAAACTTATTAGACCAAAAAAAAAAACAAAAGGAGAGAAAGAAATACTCAATACTTTAAACAGTCAACTGTAATTTGTTTGTTGAATTCTACTTGCTTTATCTTGGTCCTGATAAAACCGATGGAAATAATGGACTAGCAGCAGCACCAATGGCATCTTCTTGGTGACCATCAGCTCTTATTGCTCTTCGTACCACAAGAGTTGTGAAGTTATAATCCAAATTGTTTTCAACTTCTACAGAACCCTCAAAGACCTTAATCACCACTGACATTGAAGGCCTTCTGGAAAAATCACTTTGTAGACACCACACAGCAACCCTCATCATCTCCACAACTTCTTCTCGATGTATCTGCATGTCATCATTGTATTTATCAACGATATCCAGAAGGTGTTCCTCTTCTGCTTTCCTCTTAAATAAATCTAGTAAATGCATATCTTCCTCAGGTTGAGACCTATCCAAATTTTTGCGCCCACACAACATTTCTAAGACCACGACACCAAAGCTATAAACATCTACTTTCTCAGAGATAATTGAGTTCAACCATTCGGGAGCCAAGTAGCCTGGGGTTCCCCTCATTATTGTTTCAACCTGACTTTGGTCCTTATCAATTAGTTTTGACAATCCAAAATCCGAAATTTTCGCATTGAAGTGTTCATCTAAGAGAATGTTTTGGGGTTTGATATCCAAGTGAAGTATTTTCTGCCTGCATTCCTCATGGAGATAGCTTAGTCCCTTGGCTATATCCATGATGATCTTCTTCCGGGATTGCCACCCAAGAGTGAGGTCTTGGTGCCTATGGAAGATCCATGTATCCAAGGATCCATTGGACATATACTCGTAAACTAGAAGACGGTGTGATTTTTCAGCACAAAATCCAATTAACCTCACCAAATTAACATGGTGAATGCTGCCTATCGTCTCAACTTCGGCTAAGAATGACTTTTTAACATGACCAAAACCATTGAGACACTTCACTGCTATCTTGGTGCCATCGCTTAATTTCCCTTGAAATACTGATCCAAATCCTCCTTCACCGAGCTTATTGTTGAAATTGCATGTCATGGCTCTCAAGTCTTTGTAAGAGAACCTGATAGGCATCCCTGGTACTTGATCGACATAGAATTCATCAAGTTCCTTGGATTCTGCTTTATTTCTAAAAATATAAAAGTAAAAGGCAACCACAAAAAATACACCAAAGAAAGCTCCGAGACTGGACCCAAGTATGATTATTATGAGTTGCCTTGGTTTTCTTTGAGAAGAATCTGCTGGCAAAGATGGAGATGAAGCAGCAACAATAGTAGGAGATGGAGATGGAGATGGAGGTTCTTCAGGTAAAGATGGAATATTGTTAACAACAATAACTGTTCCAGTAGTAATTTTAACAAGAGTAGGAGATGGAGATGGAGATGGAGATAGAGATGGAGATGGAAGTGGAGGTAGAGGTGGAGATGGAGGTGAAGGTGAAGGTGAAGCAGAAGCAGGAGGTGGAGGTTGGGCATTGCTGAAAGGTGCAGAGGACAAGAAAAAGGTGATAATAGCAGCAGCAGTAACATAATAATAAATAGTGCAACAACAACAACAACAACACAGATCCATTAGAACTCTGTTTCTTCTTCTTGATTACTAGTTTTTGGTTTTCTTTTGTTGGGAGAAGAAGGTTGAAGAAGAAAGGTGAGCTGTAAATGTTGTTTACGGTCCCCACTCCCTTTGCAAGAGTCCTTGAAATGTTGTTTACGGTCCCCACTCCCTTTGTTACGTAAAAAACAAGCGCACACATTCCTTGACTCACAGCCGGTTTGTTTTGGGAGACGGGGGAGGATTGAGATTGAGATTGAGATTGAGATGGAGATGGAAGTGGAACTCATCAATATTGTATTTGTTTTGGGAGATGAAGAGGGGATTTATAATCCCTTCCGAATTAGGATGAGCCTTGAGGAGGGGATTAGGATGGAGGATTGGGACTTAGTATTAGAAAATAGTCCGTCCGAGTATTATTTATTTATTTATTTTATATTTTTTACATGTTAGGTATTTTTTTTAAAACATTAATGTTTACTTTTATTTGTTTTATTTTATTTTATTTTTTATTTTTTACATGTTAGGCATTTTTTTTAACATTAATGTTTAATGTTTTTATATTTTTTTATCTGTTTTATTATTTTATATAAAAATAATTTAACAATCTGTACACTAACAACTATCATCAAAACAAACACAATTTTGCTTAATCTCCTTACTGTCAATCCCTTCACTATAAATTATCTTCTTTTTTAAAAACAAACCGGCCCGACATGTTAAAAACTATCGGGACTCTGATAGTCTCTGTTACAAGTTCATAATAAAAGATTTTTATTATATAGGTCATGACTATGAAATAGAAATGCAAACTTATAATTATTAATTTGAAGGGTAAGATAAAATTTCAAACGAAATTTTGATGTTACATCAAAAACTTCTATTTGATTATAGACTACAACTGATGGCAAAAATAAAATTGTTCAAAAAATGGATAGTTCAATTATATAATTAATCTTATTAAAAGGAATGAAGAATTCTATTATGCACACTTTCATACCATATGCACCCTTAATTACGTCATTTTCTTCTTTAGTTATAATATTATTTTGAGATATTTAGTTATGACTTTTTTGTACTTGGTTATAACTTTTCTTTTTTAGTTATGATTCTGAAATTATAAAGTTATGTCATTTTTTTCTATAGTTATAAATTACATATGATACACACTGTCTTTTTCTAAAAGAATAGAGGTTAAATTGATTTTTGAATGATAATTTGAGATGTAAAATATATATATATATATATATATATTTTAATTTTATTGGTTGAGGTTCCCAAACAAACAAGGAACATGATACGATTTGATGTTGTCGGTGTAGATGAATGATTAACATGAAACTTTAAAAGATTTTATAAAAAAATTGTAGAATTTCATATTAAAAATAAATGAAGAAAAAAGTCGAAGTTATTCTATAAATGTCACTCCTCCTAATTTTTATTACAAAATGAGTAGTATTAGTCACTTATCTTCCAATGTAAATTTAATATAAAAAATTTTAGTTTGTTTGACTTTTATTAATATAAAAAATTTTAAAATTGAAACAAACTAGATGTTTTGAGAAACAAACCAATAATAAAAATTTCAGTCACTTTGAATGTTTTTTTTTTTTATGTGTGGAAAATAACCTACAAGTCCTATATTGCTCTTATGATTTCTGATGAGTCCTATCAAATTTCAATATGGACAACTAAGTCCTATTTGTGATAAAAGGTTCCCAAAAGATTTATTATTTCATGATGATGTGTTTTATCCTAATTTTACCCTTTCTACTTAATATGAACAACAATTTTATAAATAATTTTAACTTAATTAAAATTTAAAATTTAATTGTAAAAATTATTAATCTTATACTTATAATTTTGCTTATGAAAAATAATTTAATTTGTAATTTTAAAAATAATTTAATTATAAAATTTCTAATAAATTAAAATTATTTATGAATTTTTTTGTTCATATTTTAATGAAAAAAATAAAATGAAAATAAAATATGAACAATTGAATTTTTTTAGTATAACAATTTATAAAAACAAATAAGATTTGTTTGTTAATATTGAAATTTGATATAGTGTTTTATGATTTTTTTTTTTTTATGTAACAAAAAGTGTTTTATGATTTTTTTTTTTTAATACAATAGCATAATTTTTACAATTAAAAAATATTATTTTACTTAGATTAAAAATATTTTCATATCAAATAAGGGGAAAATTGGTCTAAGTTCCCTCCTCTACTTTTGATAGGAGGGGAGATCCAAAATAATATATTTTGATGGCTAAGGTCCCTTAAGGTTATAAAGTACCAAATTTACCCTTCTTTTATAACATAAATTTCTTTGAATATTATATTGTTGACTTCACAGTGGATATTTTGGAAATTGACTTCTCGTGGAGATTTCGTCGGAGATTTCAGTGGAGTTGACGAGAAATTTGTTTGAATGTTATATTGGTGAGTTCACGGTGGAGATTTAGGAAACTAACTTCGCAGTGGAGATTTCGTCGGAGATTTCAGTGGAGTTGACGAGAAAAATTACTACGATCGTATAGATTTCGTTGGAGATTTCGTCAGAGATTTCAGTGGTGTTACAATGTGTTGATCGCGTAGATTTTTAGTAGAGTTGAATCAGGTTTGTTTTCGATGGAGATACCACATGCATTTTGATTTTTGTTTTGAATTTTTGTTTAGAGAGAGGCCAGCTTGATAGAGTTGATTTTTATTTTTGGAATTAATTTTTCATTCTATGTTTTTTGATCAATTTCAAAGAGTGTTGACAGTGTAGTTGATTTTGATATTTAGAGTTCATTTTTCGTGCTCTGTTTTTCATCAACATGTTGATCAATGATAAGTTTTGTTCTATATTTTTTCAAACCAGAGAAATTTTGTTAAACCAGAGAAATTTCATTCTCTGCACTTTTGTTGGTATAGTCCAGAGAAAATTATAAGTTTGTTATTATAATCCAACGAAAATCACAGAGAAAATTATAAGTTCATATGGACATATTATTAGAAGTTTCTAATGCAGATAGAATCTGAGAAAGGAATGTAAGTTCATAAATTTATCTGGACTTTTATTTGTAGTTCAGAGAAAATTATAAGTTTGTTACTCACTTTCAGACAAAATTTATCTGGACTTTTCTAGCAAGCACCGAAAATGAATGACACATTCCAGAGAAAATTACACATTATTGAGAAAATTTCCATTTCAGAGAAAATTTCAATTCATAATATTTTTGTTGAAAATTTCCATTCAACATGTTGATCAATGATAAGTTTTGTTCTATATTTTTTCAAACCAGAGAAATTTTGTTAAACCGGAGAAATTTCATTCTCTGCACTTTTGTTGGTATAGTCTAGAGAAAATTGTAAGTTTGTTATTATAATCCAACGAAAATCACAGAGAAAATTATAAGTTCATATGGACATATTATTAGAAGTTTCTAATGTAGATAAAATCTGAGAAAGTGAATGTAAGTTCATAAATTTATCTGGACTTTTATTTGTAGTTTAGAGAAAATTATAAGTTTGCTACTCACTTTCAGTTTGTAGTTCAGAGAAAATTATATGTTTGTAGAAAGTGAATATAACTTTTTGTTTCTCTGAGCAAAAGTTATTTTTTGTGTTTTTTCTTTCAGTTTAGATGGACAATGCAATGTTTTTTTCTTTCAATTTGTAAATGTCTCTGGACTTTTATTTGAGTCTAGAGAAAATTATAAGGTTGTTATTATAATCTAGAGAAAATTATAATTTTTTAGAAATTTCTCTAGACTTTTATGTTGTTCTTGTGAAGTGTTTTTATGTTGAACAAATTATTTTTCTTGTTTTTTCTTTCAGTTTCGATGGACAGTGTAGTGTTGTTGCTGTGCAAATATGGGAATAATACTATTGTCATTAATGTTTCATGTGAATTGAATTTTGATGAATTGGTTGGCATTTTGTGTAAAACATGGGAGAATTTGAAACCTGAGACTATGTGTATTTCATATTCTACTGTGGGCCATTCGAATTATATGGTTCAAAATAATATTGATTTTCTGAATATGTTGAGGGTTGTTTGTGCACATGGTGTTGATATAGTTGATGTTTCAGTTAGTAGGTGTAGTACTTCTGATGAAGATGGTGAAGTGGGGTCTAATTGGGTAGATGTTGTGGATGGTGAATGTGATAGGCTGGTGGATATTGAAAGGAATTCACTCTCTAAGTTTTGTTCTCACCAAGAAAATGTGTTATTGTCGGCTAGTTGGCGGAATAATATTACGAGTGTTGGACAAAAGTTTGAGGGTGGTGTGGTTGAGTTCCGTACTTTTTTATGCAAGTATGCTATTGAGGTTGGTTTTCAGTTTACGTATGTTAAAAATGACAAGCTAAGGGTTACGGCAGAATGTGCATATAAGGAATCAAGGGGATGTATGTGACGTGTACATGCTTCAGTTGAAAAAACAAATGGGTTCTTCTACATAAGGACTTTGAACAATGAACATACGTGTGGTGTGGCGGTTCGTACGAGTAAACATGCTAAGATGACTTCCAGCTTAGTTTCTGGGCTGATACTTGAAGAGGTAAGTGCAAAACCTTTAACTCGTCCAGTGGATGTTGTCAAAGAAATGAAAGACAAGATGGGGTCTCAATCAGTTATAACTGTGGTTGGTGGGGGTTGAAAAAGCAAAATGTAGTACATATAGGGATTCTTGTTTGTCATTCGATCAATTACGGTGTATTTTGATGAGCATTGAAGAACAATCTAGGTAGTCGTTTTGAGTTAGTTTTGAAGATAACAAGCATTTCAAAAGAGTGTTTGTGGCTTTTCATGCATGCATTGCTGGTTTCAAATATTGTCAGTCATTGCTTTTTCTTGATGGAACATTTTTGAAAGGACGATACAAAGGAGTTATACTTGCTGCAACGAGGAAAGATGGGAATGAAGGTAATTGTAAATATATCTAATTTTATCTAAGTATGTGAATTTTTCTATACATGTAGGAATTGAGTGAATGCGATTTTTCTCTGACACTTTGAATTTTCTCTAGTTTTGGCCACTGTGTGGATTTTCTATGGTTGTGGCCACTGTGAGAAATTTTCACGGATTTTGGTCAGTGTGTGAATTTTTCTCTTGATGTTGTCATTGTGTGAATTGTATCTGTAGTTGGTCACTAAGTGAATTTTGTCTGGATGTTGCCATTGTTTGAATTTTATATGTAGTTGGTCACTAAGTGAATTTTCTCTGGATATTTTGATTGTGTGAATTTTCTCTGTAGTTGGTCACTAAGTCAATTTTCTCTGGATGTTGGCAGTGTCAAATTTCTCTGGTTGTTTATTGTTCTTATATTTCTCTGCATGTGTATATCTAATATGCTTGTTCCTATTTATTTTGTAGGGTTTTTTCCTATAGCTTTTGCTGTTGTTGATGCTGAGAAATAAGACAATTGGTGTTGGTTCCTTGAACATTTATGTGGAGTATTGGGATCAGAAAGGGTGATAAGTTTCATATCAAATTGACATTGTGTATTGTGGAAGGAATTGCTAGGTTTTCCCTAACTGTTTTCATGGATTTTGTTTGAACATCTAAAGAGAAATTTGAGGGATAAGTTGTCATGTGGAAACACAAATTGTTAGGGAGACGATTGTGTCAAGTTTTCAGAATGTGCATATACGCCAACAAAGGCATCATTTCATTTCAAGTTAAATGAATTAAAAAGTGAGGGAGGAGACATTGTGAGTGTTACTATCTTAAGCAGAGATAATAATACATATGAAAATTGGAGTGATGCATATTTTGCGGGGAAACGTTATGGTGAGATGTATTCAAATGTTGATGAGTCATTCAATTCATGGATACGAGAAGCTCGGCACTTGCCAATAACAAATTGGTGGACATGATACGGTTGCAAATCATGAATATGAGGTCTGATAGGAGGCTGCTCTCTAGCAAATGGAATAAAGTTCTCTGTCCTCGTATGGATAGTGTGTTGGAGAAGTCTTTCTTGGATGGGAGGACATGGAATGTGAGTTTATCATCTGATAATGTCTTTGAAGTGCATTGTTTTCCTTTGGTTATGGTTGATCTTGGGTTGAGAACTTGTTCATGTCGAAAATGGGAAATAAATGGGTATCCATATCAACATGTTGTTGTTGCAATTTTTAAGAGTGGAAAGAATTTGAATTCATTTGTTGAACCATTTTTTCATGCTGATATGTATCATCAAGCATACTCATTTTCGATTGGCCCAGTTCCAACTGTTGAAAAACCTATGATTTTACCTCCATTGAGCAAGAGACCAGCTAGGAGGCCGAAGAAAAACAGAATTGCTTCTACTAGAGAGTTTAAAAGGGTGATTAAGTGTAGTCGTTGTGAGAGTATTGGTCGCCATAATAAGAGGACATGTAAGGAACCTTTGTTAAATAGTTGAGGATAATACATTTTATTGATTGAATAATACATTTGATGATTACTTTGTGTATTTCATTTTGTGAAATGTATTTTTTCGACAGTGCATATAATAATATCAATCAAATTCATCCAGAGAAATTTTTCAATATCAGTTAAAGTGTGCATTGTGTTTGTTGATATATACTATAGGCGGGTTTGTAATACCTGTCAAATTCATCCAGAGAAATTTTCCTATGGCAGAGAAAATTCTCTGTGCATTGTGTTTTCAAGCTTCAAATTCATCCACATAAATTTGACAATGGCAGAGAAAAGTACTGTGTGGATTGTATTTTTTGAATTTGATAATTGTTTTGTACTAACACAATGCATTACAGATTGCATGATCATATAGGCACCTTCTTTGGTACGATACGAGTTAAATTTCTTTGTAAATTTTTGGTAACTTCATATCAGTCAAATTTATCCATAGAAGTTTTCCATTAGAAGAGAAATTTACTATGGGCATTGTGTTTTGTGAGGCCTAATTCATCTAGAGAAATTTGCCAATAGCATTGAAAATTACAGTGTGTATTGTGTTTGTTGAAATTTATCTAAGTTTAAACTAGAGAAATCCAGAGAATTTCTCTGGTCTTCACAGAGAAATTCTTACCAGGGAAGAATTTTTCTAGACTCACTTCAAGAAATGTGCACACCAGACAGAGTATACACAAAATTATTGCACTGAGTACAACCAAGAAACAAAATTAAGCTCTTTTGAAATTTCTCTGAGTTGAGAATTTCTCTGAGTTGAGATCTAAGTTAAGAATTTCTCTGAGTTGAGAATTTCTCTGGACCAGGGAAGAATTTATCTAGAATTACTTCAACTCAGAAATTTTTCTCAAAGCCAGAGAAATTTTCCTCACCAACCTAGAGAAATTCCCTCTCTCCAAATCACTCAACCTAGAGAAATTCACAACTCAAAAATTCCATTTTCTGTCACCATTCGAATCCATCAATTTCATCCAGAGAAATTTTCCACTAGCAGAGAAAATTATCTGGGCATTGTGTTTTGAAACTTCAAATTCATCCAGTGAAATTTTCCAATAGCGGAGAAAATTACTGTGCACTTTGTGTTTTTTGAGTTTGATGATTACTTTGTACCAACACAAAGCATTACAGATTACATGATCATATAGGCATCCCCTTGGGACAATACGAGTTAAATTTCTCTGTGAATTTCTGGTAATATCATACCAGAGAAATTTCTGCAGACAATTTTCTCTGTGTGGATTGTGTTGACAATCACAATAAAAAAATATATTTATATTTAACCATTGATAGGTATGAAATTTACATTAGTCAAAATAAAAAAAAAATGAAATTTACATTAGTCAAAAAAGGATATATACATATATGTCAAGCATCATCATTCCTTCAATGTATGAACAAAAATTTGAATGGTAAATACTGTGTGGATATATACATATATGTGAGACAATTTTCTCTGTGTGGATATGTACATTGTCTTCCTTTCACTAGTTTCACTATTACATTTTTGGTTCTTCTTCTGGAGGTATTTCAATTAGTTCAGTCCATGACCGGCCAACTTCGGTCACAAATCTCTCTATGATTTCTGCCCTCATCAACCTTAGGTCTTGTGTGGACAATTTGGAGTTGATAGGTTCATGCTTTCTATATTGTTTCATTGTATAGCAGACAAAGAGGCCACAATCCAGACTGCATACAAATTATAGGTATGGTTAGTTTTAAAAAACATGCAAATCAGATTATCTTATTTATAGATGTTGTATGAAACTTACGAATCACTGTCTTGTTGTGGAGCATTGTTGACATACTCAAAGTCGTAACTTATGTTTTGTGAGTTTATCAATTTGAAAGAGGGTTGTGATTGAGCCTCTCTTTCAAGGCAAGCTTTGAAAAAATTCTCCACATAATCTTGCTGCAAAAAAATAATTTTTAAATAACAGAGAAATTTACAGACAAATCAATGCGATTCTTTGAAAATTATCATCACATAAACATTATGATGGATCAGAGAAATTTGCACTCGTTATCAATTATTTTGCATCTTTGACATATTTGTCTTCTGCATCATCCCTCCTTGGTCTTAGGGAGTTGTAGAACCTCCACAAATTATCTTGTTTGTCCAAGACAAGCAAGGTCCAGTGATTTCCATCTGTTAACTTCTGATTATCCCCAGTATTTATTGGAAAGGTTCCTCCATGCGGTTTCAATATGCTTGTCAAATAACGAGACTCGGAAAGTTTGATTTTCCGTCATCTTGATGAAATTCTGTGGTTAGAGAAAATCAAAAAATGGTTATGTTATGAGAAAGTTGAAATGACAGGAATTTAAGAAATATACACACAGATTCCTTTCACTAGTTTCACTATTACATTTGTGGTTCTTCTGGAGATATTTCAATTGGTTCAGTCCATGATCGGCCAACTTCGGTCACAAATTTCTCTATGAGTTCTGCCGTCATCAACCTTATCTGTTGTGTGGACAATTTGGAGCTGATAGGTTCATGCTTGCTATATTGTTTCATTATATAGCAGACAAAGAGGCCACAATCCAGACTGTATACAAATTATAGGTATGGTTAGTTTTAAAAAACATGCAAATCAGATTATCTTATTTATAGATATATGAAACTTACGAATCACTTTTTTATTGTGGAGCATTGTTGACATACTCAAAGTTGTAACTTGTGTTTTGTGAGTTTATTAATTTGAAAGAGGGTTGTGATTGAGCCTCTCTTTCAAGGCAAGCTTTGAAAAAATTCTCCACATAATCTTGCTGCAAAAAAATAATTTTTAAATAACAGAGAAATTTACAGACAAATCAATGCGATTCTATGAAAATTATCATCACATAAACATTATGATGGATCAGAGAAATTTGCACTGGTTATCAATTATTTTGCATCTTTGACATATTTGTCTTCTGCATCATCCCTCCTTGGTCTTAGGGAGTTGTAGAACCTCCACAAATTATCTTGTTTGTCCAAGACAAGCAAGGTCCAGTGATTTCCATCTGTTAACTTCTGATTATCCCCAGTATTTATTGGAAAGGTTCCTCCATGCGGTTTCAATATGCTTGTCAAATAACGAGACTCGGAAAGTTTGATTTTCCGTCATCTTGATGAAATTCTGTGGTCAGAGAAAATCAAAAAATGGTTATGTTATGAGAAAGTTAAAATGACAGGAATTTAAGAAATATACACACAGAAATTTTAAATGCACACAACTAGCCAGAGAAAATTAGACTAGTGACACAACTGACTTCAAGAAGTATCTTAAGAAGAGAAAATAGTAAGTAAATTCGAGAAAATCAAATAAAATAGTAGTAACATACTAAGCTCATGGATGTGAAAAAAAATGAAGTTGGTTGTTGTCTTTCTCTCATTTGGTCAGGAAAAAGGATCTCTCCATAGCCATCAATGACCTGAAAAATATCACTTATAATTGTAATATTGGTTTATAAAGGCTGATGGAACATTGCAGAGAAATTTTGATGAAAAACTTACATTGTTGGAAATTTCTTTTTGCTTTATTAGGTTTCCAATATCTTTGAAAGTAATGAGATTCAACTCACTTGTCCAAATTAAAGCCCTACAAGATGACAAAGAAGGGATTTAATTCTTGTTAATGCAATATAAGTTTGTAATTTATTGTTTGTTATCTTCTATTTTATTTGTTGTACTTACTCAAGTCCAGACACATTTGATATATGCTGCAAGATGTCTTTTACATGATCTTTTATCAATCTTGAAATCGGTAGAGCTTGTAGAAAGACCCAAGATTTTCTGATGCTTGTAGGTTGAGGCAAGACGTACGCATCAGCATCAAGTACTTCTTTGTTTTTTGTGGTTTGCTCGGTTTGCTTTGCAACTTGTTTTGAACCTCTAGTCACTTTCGCAACTTTAGGATATTGAAATTCTGGATCGTGCTGCTTTTCTTTTCTTTCTTTTGCCTTTAAATTTTTTATCATTGATGTCGAATCTTTTTTTACTATAAACAGTGAAAATATCAGTAAAAGTAAAATTTCACTGAAGTAACTGATGATATTTTAATATGTAAATTTATTTGAGTCAATATTTTCCAGTTACCATAGACTTTTGTCTGTTGTTTTGGTTGTTCTTTGTGTGCCATTTGTTTTTGTTAGGTTGTTGGTTGTTGTTCCACTTGCATTCCAACTATACATAGTGAAAATCAAACAAGCCCCAAAAATCGAATAAGAAAATAGACAGAGAAAATCAAATGAGCAGTAGAAATCAATAGAAATAAGCAGCAGAAACTAATGTGTTCAGAGAAATTTAACTTCCAGAGAAAATTACCATTGACAGAGAAAAATATAATAAATTGAAATATCTTTGAGTTATGTTGACACAAGGACATAACTTCTGTGGCTCAAGATTTTCATTGATCTTGTGGTTGAACTTGTGTTGGTGTTCAGTAAGGTTGTGTTGCTAGTTGGACGGATAGTTCTTGAATTTGTTCATGCAATCTAGCATTTTCGGTTTCAAGCTCTAAAATTGAATACCTCAACTATTGAATTGTTTTTGTATCGTCTTCTTTTTTAACCTCCAACATCCTTAGTTTCATTTGGTTTGTGCTGTCTCTTTCTTGAAATTCTGAGTTATGTGATGTCAGGGTTCTTATTGCAATCTCCTTTTCTGCAATTAATTCATTCCAATTTCTCTCTTCTTCTATTTTTGATTCAGAAAGTGCCTTCAGTCTTTGATGTAGATCAGTAATCTGAGCATCCTTTGGTTCCTCAGATTCTTGAGGCTGATGCATTGTTGAGCCACAAATGCTATCATGATGTTGATCTGTTGGCTCATTATGTTCTTCTTCATCACTTTCTTCATTGTTTTCTTTTTGCTCTTCAGATTGAGTGCCTTCATATTCTTCTTCATTGTCTTCTTTTTTCTGTTCATTTTCTTCTTTTTCTTCTACTTCTATTTCTTCACTTTCTTCTTTGGCTTCCTCTTCTCCACTGCTTGCTTGATCTTCTTGTCCATTGCTAGCTTCTCCACTGCTTGCTTGATCTTCTTGTTCTTCTATGTTGGCTTCTCCTTCTTTATTCCCTCCTTCTTCAGATGAATCTTGTAATGTCTCCTTGAATTTGACAATTGCCTTTTTTAATTCTTTCTTCTTTTTTTGACCAAGACAAAACTCCTCTGATGGGTTTTTAACAAGCTCCTTGTTATCTGTCTGTACCAGGAGGCTTTTTTATTAGAGAAATGTTACAAAATTCACTGAGAGAAAAAATTCAAATAAGGCAGATAAAATTCATCTAAATGATACTAATGGGAAACAAACTTCATAGAAAACTGTATGAGCTAGAGAAAATTACAGACAATGAGATAATTTATGAGGCAGAGAAAATTATGAAACAAGAAACATAATTTAGGTATCAGAGAAAATCAATCAGGGCATATAAGTCAATGTCACTATACTTGCTTCAGAGAAATTTGGATTCCAGAGAAAAATCATTACAAGGGCAGAAATAAACAGTGTTAATCAAAGAAGCAAGGCACATAAGTTATGGGCCAGAGAAAATTACACACAAGAAGAAACAATTTTAAGGGGCAGAGAAAATTATGAAACAACCAACATAATTCAGATATCAGAGAAAATCAATCAGGGTATATAAGTTAATGTGTTACAATTGTGGTCAGAGAAATTTGGATTGCAGAGAAAATTGATTACAATGGCAGAAATAAACCTGTGGTAATCAAAGAAGAAACATAAATTGATAGTTCAGAGAAAATTGAGCTCAATCAATCAAGGCACAATGAGGGAAAGAAACCAGTGGTCAGAGAAATTTTGGAATTTCACTGAGATTTCAGTGGCGATAGAAATCTAACCTGTCGAGGTGCAAGAGAGTGGACTGGTGTCTTCTGCAGCTGTTTGGTCAAGCTTTGTAGGTTCCACTTGGCACATTGTGGGAAGTCCGTTGTGTTACTGTCTTCTGAGTCAATGATATTTGCATGTTCACATAGCCAATACTGTGATGAAAATTAAATTAATTAAATTTTGCTAAACACACAAATTTGTAAGTATGATAACTACAAATTTGAATGGATATTATACTTACCAGAAATGCAATGACACACCCCGTAACTTTTTCTGGAGTTTTGTGCAATGCTATGATAGAATCAATTAATGTGGATGTGATTGCTTCTGGCCAATCGTGTTGTTTCATTGATTCAAGAGGTTCCACATACTTTATAAAAACCCACCCTATTGAATTCTCACTTGTCCCAAAAAATAGGGTGAGACACAAGTACAATATAACAATGATTGCTACATCTTTGAAGTTAGTTGGTTGCTTGCCTTTCATTGCTTTGAGCAAGGAATTTTTAAGAACAGGACCAGTGAGCCTTGTGTCCTTTTGGAATCTTCTCCTTAGGAAAGCAGATTTTGGCTTTTTAGAGTATCTTAATGACATGGCTCCTTTACCTCCTTGCAAACCAAAAATCAAGATCATGTCATTGGTTGTAAAGGTTAAGTTCTTTTTACCAACTGTGAATGCTTTTGTTTTTTCATTGTAACATTGGATTATTACAACTACATCATCATCAGATTTCCTAGATTTCCTTGGATCCATCCTTCCAGTGGTTAAAGCTTGGATCAAATACCAGAATGGGGTCTTTTGAAGCTCTACAAGTTCGTTTGAATTGAATTTAAGTGTTTGAAAAAAGGAGATAGCAGATGAGAGGTTGGATCGGTATTGAATGATGTAGTGAGCTCTCTTTCTTTGGCGTTTAACAGGTTTTTTCCTCCTTGAGCTTGAGTCTTTTGACGTTGGGGTACTCATCTTGATGCTAATTGCTTCATCACCTTGGACTTGTGTGTTTTGGCAAGGTGTTTGTGGTGTTTTGCTGCTGGTTTTTGATCTTAGATCATAAGAAGACTAAGAGAGTTGTTCTTTCTTGCTTGGTGTTTCCGGTGTTTTGCTGCTGGTTTTTAATCTTAGCTGATAAGAAGACTAAGAGAGTTTCTGTTTCTTGCTTGGTGTTTCCGATGTTTTGCTGCTTTTACGTTTTGCCATTTCTAGACAATGATGAAAACATAAAGATGTCAACATTAAATCCCAGAGAAAATTGAACATGCCAGAGAAAATTGGACATGTCAGAGAAAATTACAGATAAGGGAAAATTACAAAAAAAATTGGACATGTTAGAGAAAATTGGACACTAACAATTAAATGTCAGAGTACTAATTGTTTTCTTGTGGAATACATCTAGCCATAGAAAATTTCCATTGCCAGAGAAAATCAACAAAGCATCATAAACATGGGATAGAAATTTTCAATAATTGTTAAAATTACATATAGAAGTAAAATATAGCTAGAGAAAATTTAAAAAAGAAACATATATCTAGCAAGCACAGAAAATGAATGACAGAGAAAAGTAAACATGGCAAGCCAAAGAAAATTTCCATTCCACAATTAGCAAGATAAAATAAACAAAGTAATGTAAACATGCCACTGAAAATTACACCACATTGAAACCAAGAATTGAACAAAATAAACACACCAGAGAAAAATACACATTCCGGACAAAATTACACATTCTTGAGGAAATTTCCATTCCACAGAAAATTTCAATTCATAATATTAAAATGTGTTCATAATTATAAATGCCAGAGAAATTTACATTTCACAATAGAGAAAATTAAACATGATAAAGACACTACAAGGATGGAAAAAATGATGGTGATGTGGTTAGAGAAAAATTATAAATACCAGAGAAAACTTAGACAAGACAATAGAGTAATAGATATTCCTCAGAGAAAATACATTACTAGAAGAAATTTACAAAGTAGAGAAATTCATTAACAAAATCTCAGGAAACATGTTCAATGATAGATCAAAACCAGTAGAAATAACTTTTTCAATTTTAATATTTAATCCATTTCAGATAGAAATTTAATTTAACATTTATTCCAGTCCATAATTTTAACAATGCTATGAGAATTTACATACACACCTATGTAGAAAATTAAACTTATTGTATAGATGGCATCACAATGATGTGTATTTTTTGATTATTTGAGTCAGAGTAAAAATTATATTACCAGTAGATAACCTCTTTTAGATCAGAACAAGATGATTAATAGTATTCTCTCAGAGAAAGTACATTCCAATTAATAACATATTATAGTGAGAATTATTCAGTAGCAGGTTATTTAATTTTTATAGACAAAAATCACATTAAACTATGTCCAGAATAAGATGAAATCTATCAGAGTAAATAGCTTTTTCGTATAAATCAATTCATTGTCAGAGAAAATTTGAAAGAAGATAAATATACACAAGTTCAAAACCTCATTGCCAGAAATCTGATAAATGCTAGAGAATTTAAGATAAAATTGACACCAAACATGTTCAAGGAATAAGTTCAAAACACTACAAAAAATAACTTTTTTTTTCAATTCATGACTTTTTTATTACAAAATATTGAAACCCTAATTTATGGAGGTTATATAAATGCACTTAACTGTGTCAAGAAATCTAGTTGATTGAGAAATTTACCAGAGTTAGGATGAATCTTTAATGACGAGTTGAATGGCCTGAGATGGAAGTATGCGACGTGACGAAAATGAACTGAGATGACGTAATGAACAGTGAAACGGGCGTCAGAGAAATTTGCGAGGAGGAATGTGAATGATTTTTTGCAGAGATAACGAAGCTTCTAATGTTCGATGGTGAAGATGATATTGAAACCTAATTCTGCTGTTCTCTTGGTTCAGTTTGAAGTGGTTGGATGCTTGGAATGGAACTCAGGACGATGGAATCAGTTTCGTTCTTATTGATTTGGGAAGGTATTTTTGGTCACAAAATAATTAAAAATGTTGCGCCATGTTGTTCAGGGACCTTGATGCATCACTATTTTTTTGGTTTGTCCTTTATCCACTAAATTAATTATTTTTATGGACCTTAAAAAAATCCCCTTAATAAGAGGCAAAATTTGGATACATTCATTATGGGTAATGAACGTTTTTGAAAATATGTTATGAAAAATATGTTTAATTGTTCATATTAAATTTGTTAAGACTTGTTGATAATTTTAAAATATAAATAAGATTTTATTGATTTTTTTTTTCAACAGTACTATCCACTTTATAATCTATGGGTGGTTTGAGATGTTGTAAATAAATGTATTTTTTGACTTTTTATAAATAAAAAAAAAAAGTAAAAAAAATAGAGGAAAGTTTAATAGAAAAAATAGAGATGAAAATATTGATTAAATGTTAATAATGTTAATTGATGTGACCAAAGTAAAATATATGTATACAAAAAAAATACACCTTTTTATACATACCAAACACCTTACACTACCCTTTATAATCAATTCAAAGAGAAATGACATGTACCCAAAACGATAATGGCGAGACTTGTCAACTGTAAAATTTCTATAGGTTCACTCCAGTGCCAAGACAGAACATTTAAATTTTTTTTCTTTTTCCAAAATTTTATCTGTGTTATAGGTTTTAATTTTTAGATTAATTTTTGAAAATTATTATTTTTTTCATTTTCTTTTACTTTTAGTGATATTTTTAAAATTTTATAGACTGCACCTTATTTAATATATTTTAAAGTAAAATATTTACAAAAAAAAATATTAAAAATCAATAAATATACAATAATATAAAAATGCTACTAAATTTGTATTTTTGGTATTTGAATTTTTTTACAAAAAAATTCACAAATATTATACTTTTTAAGTGTATTTATGTTAGGTGTATCTAAAAATTAAAAAAATTGCTTAAAATATTAAAAAAAATCAGTGGAATAAAAAATATTATGAAAATAAAAAAATTTAATTTTCTAAAATGTGAATTTAAAAAGCTCCAACCAACAATATGTTGCACCTTCGGAAGGATGTATGATGTGCTATTTTCACTTCACGTTGACCACTTTTTGATAAGTTAAAAAATTAACTTAAATTATAATTAGGGGGAATTTTTTTTTTTTTTTTTAATTAAATTAATTAATTTGAGTCTAATAATTATATTTCATTTACAATCACAAAAAACATTATATATTTGGACAAATCGCCTTGGACCTACCCTTTCATTTGAAATAGTAAATTACCCTTTGTGATTTTTAGTTGTTTGTAATTTTACTTCTTGCCGTTACTTATTCCATCTAAAATGACAAATTTTGTTATTTACACGTGCGGAAAGATAGAGTAAATATTGACAAAAATTATTTTAAAGTTAAATATGATGTTAAAAAAACACAATTTGTCCAAAAATTTCATCTTATCACTATCATCCCTTAAAATCTAAAATCCTAACTCTGAAAAACCCTACCCTAACACCCTCTTCTATCTCCTGTCACTTTTGTACCACCACCCGTTTCCACCAGTCACCTCCCTTGAAACTTCAATACACCAAACCACAAAGAAGCCGACAAATGAAGTTTCAACCACCACCGTTGCCATCACTTCACACACCAAAAATTCCCAAAAAACGGGGGGGGGGCAGGGAAAAAAAAGGGGGTCGGTTTCGGTCCCCCCCCCCCCAAGCAGGACAAAGGTCGCGTCTTTATGCCATTCAAGTTGACTCTTCCACCATCCAATATCGAACACCAAGCATGCCGTCTTCCCCATTCATGGACCTCATTGCAAAATCACCAAAATCCTTCCTTCTCCACCACCACCTTTCACCTTCACCTTCGTTCACTTCTTTCCAAACTCTTTGACTACCTCCAAACCCTAACCCTTAACCCCCTTTCGAAGCTCTTAAAATCCTCAAGATATCTCAATTCTCCCACCCTCACCCTCGATTTCTTTTGATTCTTGACCCCCTTCTTATCCCAAATTCCAAACACAACTCCTTCACCTAAACCACATCCACCTTATCCTCTCAATCCTCTTTCTACGATTGATTCAAATTGCTATTAATATATATATAATATATATATATATATATAATTTTTTTTAACCTGCTTCAGATATATATACATATATAAAATATACTTATATATTTTAAAGTATTATATTATTTATTATAATTATATTTTTGTATATGTAATATGAGATTAAATAGAAATATAGTTTAAGAAGTTTAGAAAAATTATGTGAGTAATGAATTAATTATATAATAGAGAGATTAGAATGAGAAAATAGAAGAAAAAAGAAAAAAAGCAAGGTATTTTATATTTTCCGTCAACAGTGTTAAGTGTTACACTTTAGCTTTAAAATCGCAAAGAGGGTAATGTGACTATTTTTAAATGATAGGAAGATAAATGCAAATGACCAAAACAATAGTAAAGTGAATTTGCCCTATATCTATTTTTAGGGACATTTACACACAAGTCCTAATTATATGAACTTTACTCTATTAAGTCCTAATAAGATTTTTTAGGACTTTCAAGTCCCATTAAATTTTAATAGTCGAAATTGTCCTTTAAACAACGACATTCATTATTTATGATTATCTATAAGCGAACATGATGATTTGACATTTATTTTGATTTTTCAAACTTTTAAACCATCATCTTTCAAATTAAAAAAAAAAAACTAAAAAAAAAATTGTGTTGAAAAAAAAAACTCTGCTTTGGTTCATTATCCAGAATTTCATTTTTCAAAAATTTCTAATTTTTCGTTTTCTGTTATTTTTTTTTGTATTTCACTAATTTTTTTTAAAAAAAAAATTTAGCACACCTAACCAAAATACACTTAAAAAGTATAATATTTGTTGAAAAATCTTTTAAAATTTTACTAAATACCAAAAATAAAATAATATATAAAAAAAACAAAAATTTAGTACATTTTTCATATTTTTTGCTGTATTTATTAATTTTTTTAAATATATTTTGCACAAATTTTACTTTTAGATACATCTAAGTAAGGTGCATCTAAAAAAATATAAAAATTGCTTAAAATTTAAAAAATTCACTAAAGCGACAAAAAAAATCACGAAAAATAAAAAAACTCAATTTTTGAAAATTAAACCAAACACGATTGAATTTTTTTTATTTTTATTTTTTTTTGAAAAAATGAAAAAAAACTAAAATTATTTTTTTGTGCAAAACTAAAAAATTTTATATCTTGAGGAGCATGATGATGGACATTGATGGTGTTAAAAAAAAAAAACTTTAAAATGAAAAAAAAATTGATAATGTTCCCAGTTTTTTAAAACTGGAAAAACTGTAATATTCTCAATTTTATTGGATAATTGAATCAAACCAATAAGTAGAGTGGTAAAAACTTTTAATCTCTTATCTGTTTTTTTTAATCATAGTAAAAACAATTATCTTGATATTAACTATTGCAAAATAATGTCCTTTAGTTTTAAAAAATTTGGAAAAATTGATTAAATTCTCAATTTTATTAAAAGAACTTATTGGTTTAAATAAACTTTGTAGATAAAACTTGCAGTTGCCATAATTATTTTGTAAAATAAAGACTTTTATTAACTATTTGTTTGTTTATGGTGTTTCGAATTAGTAATTCCTTCGGATTATGAAAGAGCTTTGGGCGAGGAGATTGTAGTCTGGCGAGAGGTGATATTAGAAAATAGTCCGCTCAACTTTAGGGTTGGGACGTCGACAGTCGCAACCTCAAATATTTTTATATTTTTTTACATGTTGGGGCCATTTTTTTTTTTGTTTTTGTTAAATAAAAATCATAATTTAATTTGTTTTATTATTTTATATTTATTTAATTTAACAATCCTACACTAACAAACTATCAGAAAAAACAAACACAATTTACTAATCCTCTCATATCCTCCTTTTTTATTCTACCTTCTAAAAATTAATGGGGTTTTTTGGTAATAAGTCCCTTCAATTTTCAAACTTTATATGCCAAAAGGGACAAGCTAAAAAATTTAATTCATTAAGGACAAAGTTTAAATATTTAAAAAATATGATACAATAATACCCTCAATCTTCTATCATTTCTTAAAATTAGCACACACCACCACCAATCATTGTTTGCCATCACAGATTCAACTTTCAGGCCCATTTGTTTGATGACCCCGGTCGGAACAATTTATTTCAGCGATCACTGTCGGTCGGCGAAAATTTTCAGCGAGATTCTTCAATGACTCAGTAAAATTTACTCTATTAATTGCGCAGTGAAAATTACTACTTACTTTAAACATATAATAGTGAATTTTTTCCGATTGTTATCACTAACCACCCACACACTTACTATAATTATTTACCATTATTCATTAGCTTAGTAAATGAAAAATCAGTTCAGAACATTAAATTACATTAAGGTTAACAGTAAAATTTTATACTATTTTCACTATTTTGAACGTACTAAAAAAATTTTTTTTTTTTTTTGAGATCTCAAAATCAATATTCCCAAAACTGTATTAACAATTAACAACAACAAAAAAATGCATTGAATAAAAATATATACATATAGAGAGAGAGAGAGAAGAGAAAAAAAAATCGCGCAAATAGAGATGAGTGTGAGAAGAGGTGTGTTGCCTATAGATCTGGTTCAATAATCCAGATAAAATTTTCTGTATGAAAAGTCAGCATGCAGTGATACAAGACATAAAAGAAGAGATGAGAGTAATAAGATGCTTGTTCTCGTAGATCTGTGGTCTTCTATCTCCAGATCTGAGGTCTTGGAGCTAAGGGATGACGATGGTGGTTTCCCGTGGCTAAGTGCATCAAATGTGCCAGTGGTTGAGATGATGGTGGTTGAGATGATGGCTGGTGGAAACGTATGGTGACGGTGGCAGTGACAAACAACGCCGGTGGTTGAGAACAATGTTGCGTTGATGGAACGATGATAGTCGTGTAATCGTAGTGTACTGAGAGCATGGTGATGGTGTGGTGTGTAGACAGTGGTGGTAGGGTGAGAAGAAAGCTCTTGACAGAGATCAGAGAAAGAAAGAAGCTGAGAGATAGAGCATGACAAACTGATGGAGAGAAAGAGAGAAAGATAAGAGAGTTGTTTTGTGTGAAGGGAGTAAATTTGTCACACCAAAATAAATTCGGGAAATTTTTTGTCCTTCTTACACAGATTTCTTTATTTCTGGCAAGAGTTTATGGCCAAAAAATTAGAACTTTGTCCTTTACAAGAAAAACGAGCCTGTAGGAAGGAAGTTATAACCCAAAAATCCCAAAATCAAAGGGACCCTAAACTCTACTATCACAATACAAAACATTCCAAACCAACGAACCACGTAAGCAGGGAAGTGGGCCCGTATTTGGCTTTGTTTTGCCCCACACGTTTTGGGAAAAGTTATGGGTTGGTTCTTGAGTTATAACTGGTGTAAAATACGGTCAATTGTTTAAAATTGTACTAATTCGTGTCAATTCGCACCACTCTATCATCGACGTAGTTTAAAAACTTTAAAATTTATAAATAATCGCCTTCAAAGCGTCCATTCGCTATAGTTAATAATTATATATATTTTTAATCCATAATAAATAATCAATTTGAAAAATGAGTGTGAAAGAAAATTTAATATAGAAATTTGTAATGTCCAAATAAATATGATCAGACTCAATCTCTAAGCAGAAGTATAATTGAAAACACATTGCTTTCATTAACAGAGCTTTAACTTACGAAATGTGAACATATGCGAGCTATACATTCATAAATAAACTCATCTTGAATCTACAACATGTGTTACAAAGTAGTAAATATGAATGAACTAACAAATATTCATATGTCGTTAAAGGCGTATATATTTAAAACGTGCATTGTACAACAAAATGACGTCATTAAGTCGATAACAAATCAAAGCCCTAAAGCTTCGTAAAAGAATAAATACAAAGCAAACAAAGTGAGCTTTAGGCTCCCGATCCTCCCAAGCTAAGTCCTTGGCGGAGGTATATCTCACAGCACCTGAAATGTTTCCCAAGTAGGGTGAGCCAAAACCCAGAAAAAAACAATCTAGCTTACAACTATATGAATCTTAACAAGATATAAGTAATGCATTGTATGTACATGCTCTTGGTAAACTCATTCGTTTCTTACAAGATATAACTATGCCAAGGTCATATGTCTCAATCTGTATTTATCTTACATTCATTTCATTGAAATTCCATTTCACCTCGAAATTCAAATTGAGTCAAAATCCATTTGTTACCAAAACCAACTAGGGACAACACTCAGTGGTTCTCTAATCACTACAACACTTATAACAGAATATTTCAATTTGCTATTTACACAAAATTTCATCCGCAGGAATCGGCACCCCTGTATACGCCATTTTTTTAGAACTTTCACCCTGAACACACAGTCACAACTAATTCAATGCGAGTTCCATCCCCTTTCTCCTCCAAAGCATAGAGTTACATCCCCTTTTCTTCTCCCAAATATCATATATTATGGCAATGTGTTAAAATGCGGTAATATTCATGACAACAGTTAAGAGATTAGTTTCAATGTGACCTAATTCTTCATGCAATTTTTACAAACAATCATAGCTATCATCCACCGATAGCCCAAATAGATATTTCTAAACAAGATATAACAATCTTCCAAGACAGATTAAATTATCAAATTTCCATAGATGAGAGATAATACACATCCAACTCCCCCATTTATTTAACATTATCTAATTCATTCTTCCAATACCAATTCATGATTTAAACAAAGGACAATCACAGAAATGGTCCCTACACTTCTAAATGGATGCAATTTGCCCTTGCAGTTTGGTGTTTTGGCTCGAAATGGTCTAATAGTTAACAGGGCGTTTAGACTTTTAGACAGAAATTCACGCATGAAGGCACGCACGGGCAATTTGTTGACTCTTCTTGACTGTTTTTGCAACCAATTCAATTGCTTCTCTAATACCATCCACCTCAAATTTTAACTCATTTAATAGATGTTTTATTTAACTTTCATTATTTCATTATTATTATTTTTTTAAAATAAATTTTTTAAAATTTTTAATTAAGGAAAATAACATATTATTTTTATTGATATTTTATTTATTTAATTTTTAAAAATAAATTTATTTAATTGTGTAAAACATAAAATAAATAATTTTTTATTTAATCTAGTAAATAATTAAAATATTAAAAGATTATGTATTTATATTGCTATTACTTAGTAAACAACTGAAAAATTGGTAAAATAGTTTTTTTTTGCACCATTATCCTTATCTAGTTGTCCAACCAACATTAGATTCCACTAAAATGTCTTTTTCGAGAATTAAATCCAGGTTAAAACAAACAACGGTATATACACCCAATCCACAAATTGTTCGGGGATTCACAGTCTCAGGATTTCAAGTCGTATGGATTCTATTCCCCATTTTTATAAAGTTTACTAAGTAATAGCATGACTGTAAAATAGACATTTACGACATTAGTGCCCATGCGATTACAATCCCATGGAAATAATCTCCCCTGCCCCCAGGATTGTTTAGTCCCTCAATGAGGGATATGGAGTCCGGCCGAATCTATGCCAGCGGCCTAAATTATTAATAAAAAATTATTATTAAAATAGACCTTTATAAATTATATTATAAAAATATAGACATTTATAAATTATTTTTTTAGTATTGTTACATTCAAAATTATTATTAATTAAAAAAAATTATAAATTATAAATTTCCACATTAATTAAAAATTATGACCTTATAAATTTAAATTAAAATTAAAATTATATAATTTATAAATTTTTATTGCTTTCCATCATTTGATTCGGTTGTTGTTAATTTAAAATTATTTTATAAATTAATAATAATTATTAATTTAGTCCATCGTTGCTTATCCATCATTTGATTTGGTATTGGTTGTTAATTAAATTACTTTTTTTATTAATAATTTAGTTTGCCAGTTGGAGTCCAGCCGGACTCCATAATCCCTTATATGAGGGACTGAAACAATCCTAGGGGGGGTGGGATTATTTTCCATAGGATTGGTATCTCCGTGGGACTAATGTAATGAAATGTCTATTTTTACCGTTCATGCTATTACTTAGTAAAACAATTAGAAAGAGGGGATTAGAATCATCGAAGCTTGAATCTTGGGACTGTGAATCTCCTAGACTATTGGTTGGATGGATGTGTAGCCCGTGTTTGTCTTTTCTCATAGGATTAGAGTGTCTAGGAAAAGGACCTATTTTTAGATTGAAATCTAATGTATTGGTTGGACGGACTATAAGGATAAATGTGGTAAATTAAATAAAATATCCACATAAAATATATGTTATTTTTTTAATTTAAAATTATTAAATAAATTTTTATTTTAAAAAATAATATAATTAAATAATAAAATTAAATAAAACACATCTATTAATAAAGTTAATTTACAGTCGCGTTGGAATTTCTATCCAAAGTCTAACATATCTAACCATTGGACCATTTCGAGCAAAAACCAAACTTGCAGGAGCAAAAATGATTAGATTTAGAAGTATATTGAACAAAATGAAACCACAGGTATTAACTATATGGACCATTTCCTGTAATATTGCCCCTTAAACAAAATATTATTTGAAACCATTTCTAGGGCAACAATCCATTCTTCTTCCAATCTCAGTCCATGTGTCAAAATCAACCAAAATTTAACACAACACTCCTTCACATCTAGGGTCGGAGCTAACAACGTGGACCAGGCGGCGTTCACGTTGCCTCCCTGAAGGTTTTGGAATTTTTTTTTTTTAAAGCAAAACATAAAGAAAATATTTTTAAATAAAAAATTTTATAAAATATTATTTTTAAATAGTCAATTGAATTTTTAAAATAAATACAGAATAATAATGGATTATTTTTGATTAAAAATAAAGTGCAAGCCCTCAAATAATACATATACAACCCAAACCTTTTTTTGACATTTTGCATAGGACATAAAGAGAAATCAGCATCTTTCCATTTATCAGATTAATTCATTACAAAGTTTTACATTGTTGACAACCAAAAGTAAAATGCCCTAGGGGCTTACAAATCTTTCCAAGCCACACAAATTGCGTCACAAAAAGGAGAGTACTAACTCGGAAAGCACATTAAGCCCTTAGGCTTGAATTTACATGTACACACCAAATAACTAAAATAACCAAAAGAGTACTTCCAACACCCAAACCTTCTAAGCTAAGACCTTGGAGCGGCCCATATCACCGTACACCTGAAAATGATGTCCCATTATAGGGCTGAACCCAAACCGTCACCAGAGATGATATGCTAAACATTAATATTGAGCAATAACTAAAACACATTAGCATTTGATAAATGATTTAACTCATATAAACAAACGTACATTCCTTCTTCATAATCCAATCCATAACAATAGATGCTGATATACCATATTGATTTCCAATCCCTTTCCATTTTCATAATCGAAACAAAATCATTTAATTTACGGGTTCTTGTTCATCCAGAACAGTATATAAGGAGACTACAAACTCACCATCAACAATACTTCAAAATTTCCACAATGAGACTCTACAAAACATCTCATATCATGTCATTTCAATACTTCAATTTAATCTACGTTACGCCAAAACGCCAACTTAGGAATTTCGGGGGACTTTCACCCTGGGACACTCCAGCCAACTTAGTTCTAATCACTGGGAGTCCAATTCCCCTATTCTTGCCTTCCCAAACGTTCCAGTTTTTAGGAGTTTACATCCACCTTTATCTTCCTCCCAAACCGTGGAGTTAACAATCCCCTTCTCCTCCCAAACAGCCATTACAAATATACCAATGCTATTAAACACTATTCATATACCAATGATTCAAGCAAAGCCACTATTAAATGTCGTTATCCATCCGTTCATATTCAATTGACACATTCAATTTATTAGTTTCGATAATTCGATTCCTAATCATAATGCCAGTGT
>NW_021025883.1:909808-931913 GCF_004153795.1 Camellia sinensis
ACATACTGTTCTAAAATTTAAATAATCATAAGAAAACTGGTTTCACCATAAAAATTTAGACCATTATAAATTAAAACTAAAAACTAACGAACAAAAGTAATAAAAGAAGATATTATACGGGTTTAAATTTGAGTTTAGGTTTTATATGGAATAAGAGAAGATACTATGAGGGAGAATGTATAATAAAAATATAGACTATTTGCATACGGTCCATATCAGTTCCAATTCGGAATAGTGGGGTTCAATCCGGAACCAATCCATGGACTACGAATTTTTAATTCTTCAATCCGGAACCGAACCATGGATTCGAAAAACCAATCCAAACCTATCGGATTGGACTGGACTGGATCGGATTACGAATTTCACGAATTCCTTGCTCAGCCCTAGTGATAGACACATGTTTATCTCAAGTGTTCGAAACATGTCTGTATCTATTAATTTTTTTTAAAAAAGAAAATAATAGGACATGTTTAAATAATAAGATGCACCCAAATGAAGGTGACTAGAGGTGACCGCAATAGTCAATGCAACCACTATCTAAAACCAAAGAAACAAAAGACCTCTCATTCATCAATGAAACAAATTAAGGAATGGTTTGGGATGTTCTAAATTAGTGCACTTTTTGACTTTTTATTAAAAAAAATGTGTAAAAAGTAGATAAAATAGGTAAAAAAGTAGAGAGGAGATGTTAATAGATGTTAATTGATGTGACCCAAATAAATATATGTATACAAAAAAAATACACCTTTTTAATACATACCAAACACCTACACTACCCTTATATAATCAATTCAAAAGAGAAAATGACATGTTACCCAAAACGATCATGGCGAGACTTGTTCCAACTGTACAATTTCTATAGTCCACTCCACGTGCACAGACAGAACATTTAAATTTTTTTCTTTTTCCAAAATTTTATTGTGTTTAGTTTTAATTTTTTAGATTTAATTTTTTGAAAATTATTATTTTTTTCATTTCTTTTACTTTTAGTAAATATTTTAAAATTTTAATAGATGCACCTTATTTAAATATATTTTAAAAGTAAAATATTTACAAAAAAAATTATTTAAAAAAATCAATAAATATATAATAATACAAAAAATGTACTAAATTTTTGTATTTTTGGTATTTGAATTTTTTTACAAAAAATTCACAAATATTATACTTTTTAAGTGTATTTATGTTAGGTGTATCTAAAAATTAAAAAAATTGCTTAAAATATTAAAAAAAATCAGTGAAAATAAAAATATATAGAAAATAAAAAAATTTAATTTTCTAAAATGTGAATTTAAAAAGCTCAAACCAAACAAGATGTTGCACCTTCGGAAGGATGTATGATGTGCTATTTCACTCACTGTTGACACTTTGATAAGTTAAAAATTAATTAAATAATATTGATTTTTTTTTAATTTAAATAAATTATATTTGAGTCTAATAATATATTTCAATTTACAAATCACAAAAACATTATATAATTATGGACAAAATCCGCTTGACCTTACCCCTTATCATTTGGAAATAGTAAATTACCCCCTTGTGATTTTAGTTGTTTTGTAATTTACCTTCTTGCCGTTACTTATTCCATCTAAATTGACAAAATTTGTTATACACGTGCGGAAAGATAGAGTAAATATTGACAAAAATTAATTTAAAAGTTTAAATATGATGTTAAAAAACACATTTGTCCAAAATTTCATCTTATCCACTATCATCCCTAAAATCTAAAATCCTAACTCTGAAAACCCTAACCCTAACCACCCTCTTCTATCTCCTGTCACTTTTGTACCACCACCCGTTTCCACCAGTCACCTCCCTTGAAACTTCAATACACCAAACCACAAAAGAAGCCGACAATGAAGTTTCACCACCACCGTTGCCATCACTTCACCACCAAATCCAACAGCAGAGTCGTCGTCAAAGCAGACAAAGGTCGCGTCTTTGCCATCAAAGTTGACTCTTCCACCATCCATATCGACACCAAAGGCTATGCTCTTCCCCATCATGACCTCATTTGCAAAATCACCAAAATCCTCTCCTTCTCCACCACCACCTTCACCTTCACCTTCGTTCACTTCTTCAAACTCTTTGACTACCTCCAAACCCTAACCCTAACCCCCTTCGAAGCCTCTAAAATCCTCAAATCTCTCAATTCTCCCACCCTCACCCTCGATTTCTTTTGATTTTGACCCCCTTCTATCCCCAAATTCCAACACAACTCCTTCACCTACAACCGCATCCACCTTATCCTCTCCAAATCCTCTTCTCACGATCGATTCAAATTGCTATAATATATATATATATATATATATATATATATAATTTTTTTTAACCTGCTTCAGATATATATACATATATAAAATATACTTATATTTATAATATGTATTATATTATATTATACATTATATTTTTGTTATAATGTAATATGAGATTAAATTAGAAATATAGTTAAGAAGTTAGAAAAATTATGTGAGTAAATGAAATTAATTATATAATAGAAGAGATAGAATGAGAAAATAGAAAGAAAAAAGAAAAAAAGCAAGGTCATTTTATATTTTCCGTCAACAGTGTTAGTGTTACACTTTAGTTTAAAATCGCAAGAGGGTAAGTGACTATTTTTAAATGATAGGAGATAAATGCAAATGACCAAAACCACATAAGTAAAGTGAATTTTGCCCTATAATTATTTTTAGGGACATTTACACACAAGTCCTAATTTATGAACTTATACTCTATTAAGTCCTAATTAAGATTTTTTAGACTTTCAAGTCCCATTAAATTTTAATAGTCGAAATTGTCCTTTAAACAACGACTATTCATTATTTATGATTATCTATAAGCGAACATGATGATTTGACATTTATTTTGATTTTCAAAACTTTAAACCATCATCTTTCAAATTAAAAAAAAAAAACTAAAAAAAAATTGTGTGAAAAAAAAAAACTCTGTTTGGTTTTCATATCCAGAATTCATTTTTCAAAAAATTCTACATTTTCGTTTTCTGTATTTTTTTTTTGTTTTCACTAATTTTTTTTAAAAAAAATTTAGACACACCTAACAAAAATACACTTAAAAAGTATAATATTTGTGAAAAAAATCTTTAAAATTTTACTAAATACCAAAAATAAATAATATAAAAAAAACAAAAATTTAGTACATTTTTCATATTTTTTGTAATTCTACATTTTCGTTTTCTGTATTTTTTTTTGTTTTCACTAATTTTTTTTTAAAAAAAATTTAGACACGCCTAACAAAAATACACTTAAAAAGTATAATATTTGTGAAAAAAATCTTTAAAATTTTACTAAATACCAAAAATAAATAATATAAAAAAAACAAAAATTTAGTACATTTTTCATATTTTTTGTGTATTTATTAATTTTTTTAAATATATTTTTGCACAAATATTTTACTATTTAGATACATCTAAGTAAGGTGCATCTAAAAAAATATAAAAAATTGCTTAAAATTTAAAAACTATTCACTAAAGACAAAAAAATCACGAAAAATAAAAAAACTCAATTTTTAAAAAATTGAAACCAAACACATTGATTTTTTTATTTTTATTTTTTTGAAAAAATTGAAAAAACTAAATTATTTTTTTGTGCAAAACTAAAAATTTTATATCTATGAAGGAGCATGATGATGGAACATTGATGTGTTAAAAAAAAAAAACTTTAAAAATGAAAAAAATTGATAATGTTCCCAGTTTTAAAACTGGAAAAAACTGATAATATTCTCAATTTTATTGGATAATTGAATCAAACCAATAAGTAGAAGGGTAAAAACTTTTAATCTCTTACTCTGTTTTTTTTAATCAATTAGTGAAACAATTATCTGGAATATTACTATGCAAAATAATGTCCTTAGTTTTAAAAATTGGAAAAAATTGATAATATTCTCAATTTTATTAAATAGAACTTATTGGTTTAAAAAACTTTAGATAAAACTTGAGTTGCCATAATATTTGTAAATAAGACTTTTATTACTATTTGTTTTGTTTATGGTGTTTCGAATTAGTAATTCCTTCGGATTATGAAAGGCTTTGGGCGAGGAGATTGATAGTCTGGGCGAGAAGGTGATATTAGAAAATAGTCCGCTCAACTTAGGGTGTGGACGTCCGACCAGTCAACCTCAAATTATTTGTTTATATTTTTTTACATGTTGGGCATTTTTTTTTTGTTTTTTGTTAAATAAAAATCATAATTTAATTTGTTTTATTATTTTATATTTATTTAATTTAACAATCCTTACACTAACAACTATCATAAAAACAAACACAATTTTACTAATCCTCTCACTATCCTCCTTTATTCTACCTCTAAAAATAATGGGGTTTTTGGTAATAAGTCCCTAAATTTCAAACTTTATTGCCAAAAGGACAAGCTAAAAACATTTAATTCATTAAGGACAAAGTTTAAAATATTTAAAAAATATGACAATAATACCCTCAACTTCTATCATTTTCTTAAATTAGCACAACCACCACCAATCATTGTTTGCCATCACGATCACTGCAGCCCATTGTTGATGACCCCGGTCGGCAACAATTTTTCAGCGATCACTGTCGGTCGGCGAAAATTTTCCAGCGAGATTCTTCAATGACAGTAAAATTTTACTCTATTAATTTGGACAGTAAAATTTTACTACTTACTTTAAACATATTAATAGTGAATTTTTTCCATTGTTATCACTAACCACCACACTTACTATAATTATTACCATTATTCATATAGCTAGTAAATGAAAAATCAGTCAGAACATTAAATTAATAAAGTTAACAGTAAAATTTTACTATTTCACTATTGAACATACTAAAAAAACATTTTTTTTTTTTGAGATCTCAAAATCAATATTCAAACTGATATTAACAATAACAACAACAAAAAAATGCACTGAAATAAAAATATATACAAATAGAGAGAGAGAGAGAGAAAGAGAGAAAAAAAAATAGAGATATAGAGAGATATAGAGAGAACATATATTGCCTTAGATCTAGTTCAAACCAGATTAAAATTTTACTGTATGAAAAACAGAGCATGATGAAAAGACAAAAAGAAAGAGATGAAGAGAATATAGATCTGATATGATAGATCTTAGATCTGTGGTCTTCAATCTCAGATCTGAGGTCTTGGAAGCTAAGGATGACGATGGTGGTTTCCCGTGGTATAGTGGCATCAAATGGTGCCAGTGGTTGAGATGATGGTGGTTGAGATGATGGTGGTGGAAACGTTGGTGACGGTGGCAGTGACAAACAACGCCGGTGGTTGAGACAATGTTGGTGATGGAAACGATGATAGTCGTGGTAATCGTAGTAGTAGAGATGGTGATGGTGATGGTGGTGTAGACAGTGGTGGTGGTGGTAGAGAAAGCTCTTAGAAAGAGATAGAGAAAGAAAGAGCTGAGAGAGAGAGACGACAAACTGATGGAGAGAAAGAGGAGAAAGATAGAGAGTGTGTGTGAAGGGGTAAATTTGTCACACCAAATATAAATCGGAAAATTTTTGTCCTTCTTACAAGATTTCTTTATTTTGGAAGAGTTTATGAGCCAAAAAATTAGAACTTGTCCTTTACAAGAAAAACGAGCTGTAGGAAGGAGTTATAACCAAAAATCCCAAAATAAAGGGACCCTAAAACTCTACTATCACATACAACCATTCCCAAACCAACGAACCACGTAAGCAGAAAGTGGGCCCTATTTTGGCTTTGTTCTTGCCCCACACGTTTTGGAAAAGTTATGGGTTGGTCTTGAGTATAACTATGTAAAATACCGCTCAATTTGTTAAAATTGTACTAATTTGTGTCAATTCGCACCGCTCTATCCATTAACCGTAGTTTAAACTTTAAAATTTATAAATCGCCTTCAAAAGCGTCCCATTCCGCTATAGTTAATACATATATATATTTTTAATCCATAATAAAATATCAAATTGAAAATGAGTGTGAAAGAAATTTAATATATGAAATTTGTAACGCTCCGAAATAAATATGATAGACTCATCTCATAAGCAGAAGTATAATTGAAACAACATGCTTTCATTAATCAGAGTTTAACTTACGAAATGTGACATATGCGATATACATTCATAAATAACTCATCTTGAATCTACAACATGTGTTACAAGTAGTAAATTGAATGAAAACTAAACAAATATTCATATGTCGTAAAGGCGTATATATTTCAAAAACCGTGCTTGGTTACAACAAAATGAGTCATAAGCTCAATACAAATAAAGCCCTAAGCTTGTACAAAAGATAAATACAAAGCAAACAAAAGTGAGCCTTTAGCTCCACGATCCTCCCAAGCTAGTCCTTGGCGGAGGTATATCACCAGCACCTGAAAATGTTTTTCCCAAGTAGGGTGAGCCAAAACCCAGAAGAAACAATCTAGTACAATATATGAATCTTAACAAAGATATAAGTATGATATGTATGTACAATGCTCATGGTAAACTCATTCGTATTCTTACAAGATCATAATATGCCAAGTGTCATATCTCAATCTGTTTTATCTTAATTCATTTCATGACAATTCATTTCACCTCAATTCATGAGTCAAATCCATTGTTATCCAAAACCCAACTGAGACTACAACTCAGTGGTTCTCTAATCACTACAACCATTATACAAATATTTCAATTTGCTATTTTACAAAAATTTCATCCGCGGGAATCGGCACCCATGTATACGCGCAATTTTTGAAACTTTCACCCTGAACACACAGTCCAACTTAATTCAATGGAGTCCATCCCCTTTCTCCTCCCAAACATGGAGTACATCCCCTTTCTTCTCCCAAATATCATATATATGCAATGTGTTAAAATGCGGTAATATTCAATGACAACAGTTAAGAGATTAGTTTCAATGTACCTAATCTTCATGCAATTTTTACAACAATCATAGCTATCATCCACCGATAGCCCAAAATAGATATTTCTAAACAGATATACAATCTCCAAGACAGATAAATTATCCAAATTTCCATAGATGAGAGATAATACACATCCAACTCCCCCATTTATTTAAACATTCATCTAATTTCATATTTCCAATACCAATTTCATTATTTAAACAAAGGACAAATCACAGAAATGGTCCCTACACTTCTAAATGGATCAATTTTGCCCTTGCAGTTTGGTTTTTGGCTCGAAATGGTCTAATAGTTAACAGGCGTTAGACTTTTAGACAGAAATTCCACGCATGCAAGGCACGCACGGGACAATTTTGACTTTCTTGACTGTTTTTGCAACACTTCAATTTGTTCTCTAATATCATCACTCAAATTTAACTCATTTAATAGATGTTTTATTTAATTTCATTATTTCATTATAATTATTTTTTAAAATAAATTTATTTAAAATTTTAATTAAAAAAATTATTTAATTATATTTTTATTGATATTTTATTTATTTAATTTTTAAAAATAAATTTATTTAATTGTGTAAAAAATAAAATAAAATAATTTTTTATTTAATCTAGCTAAAAATAATTAAAATATTAAAGATATGTTTAATATTGCTATTACTTAGTAAACAACTGAAAAATGGTAAAATAGTTTTTTTTGCACATTATCCTTATCTAGTTCGTCCAACCAAACATTAGATTCACTAAAAATAGTCTTTTCAAGACATTAAATCCCATGGGAAAACAAACACGGTATATACACCCAATCCAACCAAATTGTTCGGGGGATTCACAGTCTCAGGATTCAAGTCCGATGGATTCTAATTCCCCATTTTATAAATGTTTACTAAGTAATAGCATGACTGTAAAATAGACATTTTACACATTAGTCCCATGGGATACCAATCCCATGGAAATAATCTCCCCTGCCCCCAGGATTGTTTAGTCCCTCATGAGGGATATGGAGTCCGGCCGAACTCTATGTCCAGCGGCCTAAATTATTAATAAAAAAATTATTATTAAAATAGACCTTTATAAATATATTAATAGAAAATATAGACATTTATAAATTATTTTTTTAGTATTTGTTAATTCAAAATTATTTATTAATAAAAAAATTATAAATTATAAATTTAATTTAATTAAAAATTATGACCTTATAAATTAAAATTAAAATTATAATTTATAATTTATAATTTTTATTGCTTATCCATCATTTGATTCGGATTGTTGTTAATTTAAATTATTTTTAAATTAATAATAAATTATTAATTTAGTCCATCGTTTGCTTATCCATCATTTGATTTGGATGGTTGTTAATAAATTATTTTTTATTAATAATTTAGTTTGCCAGACATGGAGTCCGGCCGGATTCCATATCCCTTATATGAGGGACTGAACAATCCTAGGGGGGGTGGGATTATTTCCATAGGATTGGTATCCCGTGGGACTAATGTATGAAATGTCTATTTTACCGTCATGCTATTACTTAGTAAACAATTAGAAAAGAGGGGATTAGAATCCATCGGGCTTGAATCTTGGGACTGTGAATCTCTCAGACTATTTGGTTGGATTGGATGTGTATCCCGTGTTTGTTTTCTCATGGGATTAGATGTCTAGAAAAGACTATTTTTAGTGAATCTAATGTTTGGTTGGACGGACTGGATAAGGATAAATGTGCAAATAAATAAAATATCAATAAAAATATATGTTATTTTTTTAATTAAAATTTTAAATAAATTTATTTTGAAAAATAATAATAATTAAATAATAAAATTAAATAAACACATCTATTAAATAAGTCAAATTATAGTGATGATATTAGAGAACAAATTGAATTGTTGCAAAAACAGTCAAAATTGTTCAAGAAAGTCAAAATTGTCCCGTGCGTGCCTCGCATGCGTGGAATTTCTGTCCAAAAGTCTAACATATGCTAACTATTGGACCATTTCAAGCCAAAAACCAAACTGCAGGAGCAAAATTGATAGATTTAGAAGTATATGGAACAAAATGAAACCACAGGTAAACTATATGGACCATTTCTGTAATTTGCCCTTAAACAAAATAATTATTTGAAACATTTTAGGGCAAAATCCCATTTTCTTCCAAATCTAGTCCATGTGTCAAAATCAACAAATTTAACACAACACATCCTCACATCTAGGGGCGGAGCTAACAAGTGACCAGGCGGGTAACGTGCCTCCCCTGGGTTTTGGAATTTTTTTTTTTTTTAAAGCAAACATAAAGAAAATATTTTAAATAAAAAATTTATAAAAATATTATTTTAAATGTCAATGACATTTTTAAAATAATAAGAATAATAATGGTTATTTTGATTAAAAATAAAGTGTAACGCCCTCAAAATAATACATATAAACCCAACCTTTTTTACATGCATAGACCTAAGAGAAATACGCATCTTTCCATTTATCAGATTATTCATTACAAAAGTATTACATGTTGACAACAAAAGTAAATGCCCTAGGGGCTTACAACCTTCCAAGCCAACACTTGGTCACAAAAAGAGAGTACTAACTCGAAGCACATTAAGCCCTTGGATTGAATTTATATGTAAAACCAAAATAACTAAAAATAACCAAAAGAGTCTTCAACACCCAAACCTTCCAAGCTAAGACCTTGGAGGCGGCATATCACCTATACCTGAAAATGATGTCCCATATAGGGTGGGCCAACGCCCAATAGAGATATGCTAAACATAATATAAGCAATAACTAAAACATTAGCATTTGATAAATGTTTAACTCATATAAACAAACGTACATCCCTTTCATAATCAATCCATAAACATAGATGCATATATACATATGATTTCCATCCCATTCCATTTCATAATCCAAACCAAATCATAATTACGGTTCTCTGTTCATCCAGACAGTATATAAGGAGACTACAACTCACATCAACAATACTTCAATTTCAAATGAGACTACAACTCATATCATTGTCATTTCAATACTTCAATTTATCTACGTTACGCAAATGCAATTAGAATTTCGGGACTTTTCACCCTGGACACTCCAGCCAACTTAGTTATCACTGGAGTCCATCCCCTATCTCCTCCCAAACGTCCAGTTTAGGAGTACATCCCCTATCTCCTCCCAAACCGTAGAGTACATCCCCTATCTCCTCCCAAATAGCATACATATACAATGTATTAAACACTTATCATATACAATGATCAAGCAAAGCACATATTAAATGTGTTATTCCATCCGTCATATTCAATGACACATTCAATTGATTAGTTTTAATTCGCCTAATCATCATGCAGTGTCTACAATAATCAAGACTATCCTCCACCGATAGCCCAAAGCAATTATTTCTAAACAGATAACAATTTCATCAAACAGATAAATTATCAACATCTTCATAGGTGAGTGATTAATCAATCCAACCACACCATTCCCTCTCATACTTTCCCAATTTCATTATTTATAAACCAATTTCACATTCTCACACTTAATGTCATTAATTACACTAATGACCCAATTAAACCCAACTAAGGTATTTCCCTTTTTCTCAATATTGACCCAAAGGTCCAAATATCCTCAATGGACATCAATAACCTCATTTTGAGACCCAATTACACATGTATAGTTCAAAGGAACAAAAACCCCCTTTTACACATTTCAAGATTTGAAACCCTAACACCCAAAATTTTCCAACTACAACATTAAATCAAAATGACTACATGTTTATGTCAAAGACTATAAATATGAGTAGTTATCCCTACCTTAAGTGGAGAGACCAAAAGGTGATGATGAAGAAATTCGGAGGTGCTCCAAAGCCAAAGATTTTCGGATCCAAACGGAGGTCTTGCAAAGCTCTACCACTTTAATGAAGGCACAAGGGTTGGGTTACACTAAACCAAGATCAAAATGTAGAGAGAGAGAGTTCTAGAGAGAGGAGCTCTCAAAATAGGGTTTTGAAAAGCTAGAGAGAGAGAATAGCCCGAAAAAGTGATTCAAAAAGCTAAAATTCGGACTGATATAATACACAGTCCGCTCGAGCGTTAGACACAGACTCACGCTCGAGCGTGAAAAGCGCAGCTCGAGCGTCGAATGCACACTTCCAGAAGTTTTGCAGACGAAGGTCCCCGCTCGAGCGTGAAAGTGGACGCTCGAGCGTCCGATGACCTGCAGAACAAAAATACTGAGAGATGAATAATCCCGCTCGAGCGTCAGAATGCCCGCTCGAGCGGAGGAGCAAAAGCAAAAGGCCCGCTCGAGCGCCAAAAGCCCGCTCGAGCGTGAAGGCCAAAATCTGGGCATCAACTTTTGGTTTCCAAATACAACCAACCTGTTTCAGACCTGCCCAACACAACCCAAGACTCAAATACAAAGAATAAAGGATGGGAATGAGAATAAAACAACAACACACCCACGGAACCGAGTCCCGAATACAATAAACAAAGAAGGGAAAACCGGGATCGCTATAACCTCCCCCCCTTAAAGAATTTCGGCCCCGAAATTAGATATATAAAAGTTTTCAAAAGTGTGATTTCTCAATTCTCAACACATTCTAACTCAACATTCGTCAACTTGACCCAATACCGGTCACCCCATCTCTATTCAAGAGGCAATTCATAATATGATGCAACATGCATTATCAACATGCATCTCTTCGAAATTCAACAAGTCTCAATAAACATGCCTCACAATTCCATAACATATTCAATGTTAATGATACATTTGCATTTCTACAACACATTCAACATATACAATGTTAAATTAAACTTCCATTTTCAAGGCATATTCAATAATACTTCCATAAACCAAAACATATACAATGTTTTACAACTTAAGACATATTCAATGTTCTTAAAGTTTAACAATACAACAAAATTCCCACTACATGGTTAAACATTAACAAACAAGTCCAGATATTTTCCACGGACCTCTAACTCACGTTGCCAAGTGGCTTCCTCCACTCCGTGATGTTTCCACAAGACCGTCACCAAAGGTATCGTCTTGCCTTGCAAGACTTGATCTCGCCTATCTAAGACTCGTACCGGTCTCTCCTCATACGAGGCATCCTCATCTACCTCTAAGTCGGTCCAATCCAATACATGCGACGGATCCGGCTCGTATTTCCGAAGCATACTAACATGAAACACATCATGCACTCCGGACAACTGCGGCGGAAAAGCTAAACGGTAGGCAACCTCGCCAATCCTTTCAAGGATCTCGAAAGGGCCAATAAACCGAGGGGACAACTTCCCACTCTTCCCAAATCTTATCAAACCCCACCTAGGTGATATTTTCAAGAAAACGTGATCACCCACCTCAAATACCAAAGGTCTCCTCCTACGGTCGGCATAACTCTTTTGGCGACTTTGGGCTGCAACGAGTCTCTTACGGATAAGCTCAACTTTCTCCGTCGTCTCCCGAACCAACTCCGGGCCCAACAAAGGTGCATCACCCACCTCGGCCCAACAAATTGGAGACCTACACGGTCGGCCATACAAGGCCTCAAATGGTGCCATACCGATACTAGACTGAAAGCTGTTGTTGTAGGCAAACTCTACCAATGGCAAGTGCCTCTCCCACGTCCCACTGAAGTCCAGGACACAACCCCGAAGCATATCCTCGAGGATCTGAATAGTACGCTCGGACTACCCGTCAGTCTGAGGATGATAAGCCGTACTAAAGGTCAACTTAGTGCCCAATGTCTTTACGTTTATTGTATATAATATTTGAATATCCCGAATATACAAGTCGGCAAGATGATCTACCGAATCTCTCACGCGCATAGGGATAAAGTGCGTCGACTTAGTCAACCAGTCTACAACATCACTACCCCGCTGAGTCCTCGGAAGACCTACAACGAAGTCCATCGTGACATGCTCTCATTTCCACTCGGCTATAGGCAAGGGTTGCAACAAACCCGCTGACCTCTAATGTTCGACCTTCACTTGCTGACAAGTAAGGCACTTAGATACAAAAACTGCCACATCTTTCTTCATACCCCACCACCAAAACTGGCGACCCAAATCACGATACATCTTAGTGCCTCCCGGATGCACCGCAAGACATGAATGGTGAAACTCTCGGAGTACCTCCTCTTGGCAAGACTCCGGCACAAACAGACGGTCTTGGTACCTCACACTCAAGTCAGGATACACAATCAAACCCTTCTCAACCTTCCCACTGGAGATTTTCTCCCGGAGGGATTCTACCTCAAGGTCACCTCTCTGTGCCTCTAATACTCGATTCACAAGTGTAGGCTGCGCAACTACAGAAAATAAGGCCGCAGCCTCAACAGATTCACCCAGAAGCAAATTAAACTCGCCAAGTGCACCCAACATCTCCCACTCCCGGATGGCTATACAAGCTACATCACTAATGGATTTCCTGCTAAAGGCATCGGCCACAACATTGGCCTTCCTCGGATGGTAATACAACTCGAAGTCGTAATCCTCAATAAATTCCATCCACCTCCTCTGCCTCAAGTTCAAGTCTTTCTATGTAAACAGATATTTCAGACTCTTAAGATCCGAGAACACCTCGAATCTCTCACCATAAAGGTAGTGCCTCCACATCTTCAAGGCAAAAATCACAACTGCTAACTCTAGGTCGTGTGTAGGGTAATTCCTCTCGTGTATTTTCAACTGTCGTGAGCCATAGGCTACCACTTTCCCCTCTTGCATCAACACACAACCCAAACCCTCTCGTGAAGTATCACAATAAATCGCATAACCCAAACCCCTCTCCGGAATAATTAACACTGGAGCGGTGGTAAGTCTAACTTTCAACCCTTGGAACGACTTTTCACAATTCTCACTCCACACAAACTTGACCCCTTTTCGCATCAATCTAGTCAAAGGCGAAGCTAGCCTAGAGAAATCTTTCACAAATTGACGGTAATAACCGACCAATCCCAGAAAATTGCGGATCTCAAAAACACTCTTAGGTTGTGCCCAATCTTGCACTGCCTCAATCTTGGATGTATCAATAGACACCCCTTCCCCGGAGACTACATAGCCTAAGAAGTTAACCTCTCTTAGCTAGAACTCACACTTCCCAAACTTAGCATACAACTTATGGGCTCTAAGCAACTCAAGCACCACTCTCAAGTGTTCCTCGTGCTTCTCCTCCGAAAGTGAATAAATCAGAATGTCATCCATAAAAACGACCACGAAACGATCCAAGAATTCCTGCAATATCCAGTTCATCAAGTCCATAAACACTGCCGGTGCATTGGTGAGCCCAAAAGGCATCACCAGAAACTCATAATGGCCATACCACGTACGGAATGCCGTCTTCGGGATGTCCTCCTCCCTGACCCTCAATTGATGGTAACCGATCTCAAATATATCTTGGAGAAACAACGGGACCCATTCAACTGGTCAAATAATTCATCTATACGGGGTATAAGGTACTTGTTCTTAACCGTAACCCGATTCAATTTCTGGTAATTAATACAAAGTCTCAAGGCACCATCTTTCTTTTTAGCAAAGAGGGCCGGTGCTCTCCACAGCGAAGTACTAGGGCAGATAAAACCCTTATCTAGCAACTCCTGGAGTTGAATCTTCAACTCACTCAGCTCGGCTGGGGCAAAACGATATAGTGCCATGGAAATCGGTGCCATGCCAGGCACTAAGTCAATAGAGAATTCAATCTCTCGATGAGGTGGTAAACTAACAAGGTCCTCGGGAAAAACGTCTGAGTACTCACAAACCACCCTGGGTAACTCAATCTGGATCTCATCACACTCACTACTCATAAAGCTAGCGAGAAGACCACTAAGCTCACTCCGCCCTCGCGGATCATATACTGGTGGCAACACACTACCAACCCGATCCCCCAAGAAATGGAAACAATCCCCGCTCAAGGTACATATAGTGACCCTCTGGCGGTAACAATCAATAACAGCCCGGTATGACGATAACCGGTCCATACCCAAAATTACATCAAAACCCGACATAGCCATAACTACAAAAGAAAATGGAAGCCGACGGTCGGCGACCTCTATATCACAGCCCCGACACCTTTGTTTCAAAATCAATTCACCCCTAACAGGTGATGCAACACAAATAGGAGATGTTAATTGCGCCAACTCCAACCCCAAAACAGATGCAAATGCAGCAGATATAAAAGAATAGAATGCACTCGTATCAATCAACACATTGGCAACCGAGTTGCAAAACAAAAAGGTACCTCTCACAACAGATGGAGTCGGTACAAGATCCTGCGCGGTAATAGCATACACACGCCGTGAAGGTCTCTAATTTACCTGCTCACCTCTCGGAGCAAAAGAATGTTGTACAGACTGAGACGATGAGGCTCCCTGATTAGCCCTCGAGGCCTGAACAGACTGGGCTGGCTGATAACTCTGCCTCGACCCAGATGCACCAGATGTGCCAATCAACTGCGGGCAGAACCTCTTCAGGTGCCTTGCCTGACCACACTGGTAATAAGAGAGTGGCTGACCTTTGCCCTGACTCTGGCTCTGAGGTCGAGCCGAAAATGAAGCTGCTCTCTGCCCTCCTCCCCTCTGCGGGCAAGCTAGAGACTTGTGGCCCAGCTGACCACATTTGTAACAAGTAATGTCTCCCTGACTGCCTCTCCCAGAGATTGAACTCAGCATTGGAAAGATAGATCTCGCAAAAACACCCTGGGACTGCTGAGGGTGAGAACCCATCTGCCTCCGACCATCCCCCTGGCCATCCTGACTCCTCTTGGAGCCCCTCATCCTCTCCTCCTCCTCCTGCATAATAATTTCAAGATGTGCCGCAATATCCACAAGGCGTCCATACTCCCGAGTCATAGACCCAGCAACCCTAGTCTTGAGCCTGTGTCTCAGCTTCTTCTCAAACTCAAGACAATGGCGTTCCTCAGACGCCACTAGCTCAGGTGCAAATCTAGATAAACTAGTAAATACGGCCTCAAATTCGGCCATTGGTGTACTCAACTGCTTGAGCAGACAGAACTAATCCCTAAACTTCTCCCTGACAGCGGGAGACAGAAACTTCTCCTGAAAGGCACCAACGAAAGCCTCCTAAGTCCCTCCAATATGACCCCGCACAAACTTCCACCACTGACCCGCGTCTCCCTTCAGCTGGAAAGACGCAAAGGTCACCTTCAAAGCCCCGTCTTTGATGCCAAGCATCTCAAACGTCTTCGTCATCTGCTCAAGCCACTCATCAGCCTTAAGTGGCTCCTTAGGATCCCCTAGAAAATAGTCTGGGTTAGACCGGAAAAACTCTCTCTTCAGAAAAGAAGGCCCTGCCTCAATCACATGGGCCTGGACTTGATTCTCAGCCCTAAGAATGTACATGGATTCCCTCAAAGCTCCTATCATCTCGCGGGCTAAGGCGCTCATGGCCTGTTGACCTACTGGCTCGGCCACATTGGCCTGACCAACACCCTCCTGCTGTGCCGGAATCTTATCCGATATAGGCATCTCCTGCCTCCTAGGCCTACCTCGCCTACCACCACGTCCTCGTCCTGACATCCTAATAAAGGTAACGAAAACATTAGCACATTCACAAATGTGCCGAAGCTATCTCACTCGCGTCCTAAAGCATTGGACAATAGTAATTCATTCTACATAAGCACATAATCACATAAGCACTTACGAACTTCATTTTCGGATAATGACGGTCCCGTGGCGTTGCTAGAGTTCCGGTTAGAAACAGCATTGATCAAGTACTTTTCTAACAGTACTACCAAAAACCCAAGGATCCAATCAACATCCTAGAAACTAAATCTCATACCCATATAGTTACGTAAACATGTTGTCACATAAGTACATAACATTAAACCTAAGTCTCTAACAAGCGAGACAAACCCGTTGTGGTACTAACCACTTCCCACGTACCCAAAGTATTCAAACCCGGTACGCTCTGATACGAAGTTGTAACGCCCTCAAAATAATACATATAAACCCAACCTTTTTGACATGCATAGACATAAGAGAAATAAACATCTTTCCATTTATCAGAGTATTCATTACAAAAGTATTACATGTTGACAACAAAAATAAATGCCCTAGGGGCTTATAACTTTCCAAGCCAACACTTGGTCACAAAAAGAGAGTACTAACTCAAAGCACATTAAGCCCTTGGCTTGAATTTACATGTAACACCAAAATAACTAAAAATAACCAAAAGAGTTTTCAACTCCTAAACCTTCTAAGCTAAGACCTTGGAGGCGGCATATCACCTACACCTGAAAATGATGTCCCATATAGGGTGGGCCAACGCCCAGTAGAGATATGCTAAACATAATATAAGCAATAACTAAAACATTAGCATTTGATAAATGTTTAACTCATATAAACAAACGTACATCCCTTTCATAATCAATCCATAAACATAGATGCATATATACATATGATTTCCATCCCTTTCCATTTCATAATCCAAACCAAATCATAATTACGGTTCTCTGTTCATCCAGACAGTATATAAGGAGACTACAACTCACATCAACAATACTTCAATTTCAAATGAGACTACAACTCAAATCATTGTCATTTCAATAATTCAATTTATCTACGTTATGCAAACGCAATTAGAATTTCGGGACTTTCACCCTGAACACTCCAGCCAACTTAGTTATCACTGGAGTCCATCCCCTATCTCCTCCCAAATGTCCAGTTTAGGAGTACATCCCCTATCTCCTCCCAAACCGTGGAGTACATCCCCTATCTTCTCCCAAACAACATACATATACAATGTATTAAACACTTATCATATACAATGATCAAGCAAAGCACATATTAAATGTGTTATTCCATCCGTCATATTCAATGACACATTCAATTTATTAGTTTTAATTCGCCTAATCATCATGCAGTGTCTACAACAATCAAGACTATCCTCCACCGATAGCCCAAAGCAATTATTTCTAAACAGATAACAATTTCATCAAGCAGATAAATTATCAACATCTTCATAGGTGAGTGATTAATCAATCCAACCACACCATTCCTCTCATACTTTCCCAATTTCATTATTTATAAACCAATTTCACATTCTCACACTTAATGTCATTAATTACACTAATGATCCAATTAAACCCAACTAAGGTATTTCCCTTTTTCTCAATATTGACCCAAAGGTCCAAATATCCTCAATGGACATCAATAACCTCATTTTGAGACCCAATTACACATGTATAGTTCAAAGGAACAAAAACCCCCCTTTACACATTTCAAGATTTGAAACCCTAACACCCAAAATTTTCCAACTACAACATTAAATCAAAATGACTACATATTTATGTCAAAGACCATAAATATGAGTGGTTATCCCTACCTCAAGTGGAGAGACCCAAAGGTGATGATGAAGAAATTCGGAGGTGCTCCAAAGCCAAAGATTTTCGGATCCAAACGGAGGTTTTGCAAAGCTCTACCACTTTAATGAAGGCACAAGGGTTGGGTTACACTAAACCAAGATCAAAATGTAGAGAGAGAGAGTTCTAGAGAGAGAAGCTCTCAAAATAGGGTTTTAAAAAGCTAGAGAGAGAGAATGGCTCGAAAAAGTGATTCAAAAAGCTAAAATTCGAACGGATATAATAAACAGTCCGCTCGAGCGTGGAACACCCCGCTCGAGCGTCAAACACAGACTCACGCTCGAGCGTGAAAAGCGCCGCTCGAGCGTCGAATGCACACTTCCAGAAGTTTTGTAGATGAAGGTCCCCGCTCGAGCGTGAATGTGGATGCTCGAGCGTCCGATGACCTGCAAAACAAAAATACTGAGAGATGAATAATCCCGCTCGAGCGTCAGAATTCCCGCTTGAGCGGAGGAGCAAAAGCAAAAGGCCCGCTCGAGCGCCAAAAGCCCCGCTCGAGCGTGAAGGCCAAAATCTGGACATCAACTTTTGGTTTCCAAACACAACCAACCTGTTTCAGACCTGCCCAACACAACCTAAGACTCAAATATAAAGAATAAAGGATGGGAATGAGAATAAAACAACAACACACCCACGGAACCGAGTCCGGAGTACAATAAACAAAGAAGGGAAAACCAGGATCGCTATATAAAGTGATTACGATATTATTATCTATGAAAATTCCAATATAATGGTGATGTCTATCACTATTGACATGCAAGCATAATTAATCTCAATGAAAATATAGAATTTATTGAATTGTTAGATACATTTGACATGTAGCGTTTATTCTCCATGTGTTTCTTTACTATTGATTTGTGATATCACATGTTAATGATGACGTGGTGTATCTATTATATTAAATTTTTACGCATATTTTGTATAAAAAATTACTTTGTCATTATATAATTTATTTTAAAACTTTATATCAATGACTTTTTTTAATATTGTCCATGATACACTAATTACAAATAATATTTAGCTTATTTGGTTCTAGTTTTCAGAAAACAGTTTTTAAAAAATTCTACATTTTTATTTTTCGTATTTTAATGTTTTCAATAATTTTTTTTAATTTTTAGACACACTTAACATAAATATACCTAAAAAGTATAATATTTGTGAAAAAAAATCTTTAAAAAATACACTAAATACCAAAAAATATAAAAATAATATGAAAATTCAAAACATTTTTTGTATTTTTGTGTATTTACTAATTTTTTAAAATATTTTTTCCCAAATATTTTACTATTTGGATACATATCTAAGTAATGTGCTTCTAAAAAAGTAAAAAAAATTGTTTAAAATTTAAAAAATATTCACTAAAAAAAATATTCACTTGTTTTCAGAAAACTGATCAGAAAACTAAAACTAAATACACTAATTATTATTATTATTATTATTATTATTATTATTATTATTATTATTTTTCTTGAAGTTAATGGTAAAAATTTATGTGAAATATTTTTATAAAAAATTTTAATATTGTAATTAATAAATGACCCCTCTGATTTAATTTCTTGACTCCGCCACTGCTCACATCTACACCCATAATCATTTTTAATACCTTCATTTGAAAACTTCTCTTTTGATTTTAAACCAGTAAAGACCCAAATAAAATAAAATAAGATAAAATAAAATGACAGAAAAAAAAATGTGGTGGTGATTGTTTGGCATGTATGGTCAGCATGAATAGATATTATTTGCTTGCAAGGCAATTGGAAAGTTTTTAGGGGGAGGAATAAAATAGGACCCAACACCTACACTATAGCTATGCTTTAACAATTGCTCAACATCATGATGGTTAGTTAGTAGCACCGAAAAGCAGCATATGGATTGATTTGTAATAATGGAGTTACAGGTGTATAATGCTATTATGAACACTCCTCTAGCCATCTCCCCACACGTCTGAAAGGATAAAGAAGAAAGAAAAGAGCAACACACACAACACCCACCCAACTTCTCTCTCTCTCTCTCTCTCTCTCTCTCTGTGTCTTGCTTTGTAGCCACGTTAGTAGTCCTCCTCTTCCAGCAACGCCATGGCATCACTGTTAGAGGTGGTAGTGGTGGTGGCGATGCCAGTCCTCTTCCTGATGGATCTGTCTCTCTCCACCAACAACAGTGGCAGAGTTGAAGCCACATGGTGCATGACGAAAAGCGACGCCAGCGACCAGGCTCTGCAGACGGCACTGGACTATGCGTGCGGCGCCAGAGCAGACTGCGCGCCGATTCAGTCGTCAGGGCTGTGCTACCTTCCAAACACGCTTCAGTCCCACGTTTCCTATGCTTTTAACAGCTACTACCAGCGCAGGGGCAATGCCCCTGGCAGCTGCGACTTCTCCGACACCGCCACCGTCACCAGAACTGACCCCAGTTATGGATTTGTGAAGTTCAATGCCTATGCAGCAGCTAGAACTTTATATCCACCTCCAGCAAAAGCACAGTGCTGATCTGTTCATGCGTGTTCACTTTGCCAAGGAAAATACAAGCAGGTTACTCCTACCACAAGTCAAAGTGTAGGACAGCGGCAACATGGGGTGATTGCCAGATCAACTCTGCTAAGACCTGGGGTCCGCTGGCATGTGAGTTGGCACGACATGCTGTAGTTCTTAAAGTTAATGATTGGGTCTTCTTTCATGGTGACCTTCTCCCTCATCATGTCACCTTTGGTATAGAGAGGATGAATAGGGAAGTATCTAATTGGATGGGAGGTCTCAATGAGAGAGACGATAGTCCAAAAACCTTCTTTATAGCCACTAAGGGTTATAATAGTGTTGTTTGGAATCATTTGTACTCAAGAGACATATCTGATCTAAATGGACATCAGATTAATCAGATTCAATCCATTCTTGAGGGGTCAGTGCAAGTTTTAGGTGCTAAAGCAATGTGGTGGGGAAACTACAGGAGCCAATCGTACATACAATTGTAGCGTGTGGCATATTGATGTCGGCATGTCTAGTGGAGTTCTTAATTCACAACTAGGAGTTCTAGGAATAAGAGTCACGAAAGCACGGGTGATAATAAGTGCTTGGGGTTCACTGACAACCACTGACCATCGACTCCTCACTTCACTCTTATCGATAACAAAAGAACAAATTTTTAGCAAAGAAGATGAGTAAATACACTCAGATCTGATATAGATTTACTCAGATCTGCATCAGATCTGAGCAAATTTACATGAGATCCGACTAAATATAAATAAAAAATAGTTACCGGATTACAATATTCTCTCTATATCTGTTTCTCTCCTTCAATTTTTCAATTTTTCAATTTTTCTACATTTCCTCTGTTACACACTTCTATTTTTCTATTTTAATAGAGAAAATTTTCAAGTTCTAAACAGGTTATTTTTAAGTTTTAGTTATAGGAGGTAAAAACTGTAAAATTTTACAATTTCAATTTTTTGTGCTGAAATGAATCATATTTTAAAACTGTAAAATTTTGCATTCATAACATTCTTTAGAATTGTAAAGTTTTGTAATTTCATAACATATTTTTCAATTTGATTAATAAGGATAAATGCTTAATAGAATTATGCTCTGAAACTGTAACATTTTATAGTTTTATAACCTGCTTTTCAATTTGATCAATATTGAAGATTATTTGAAAAATAATATATACTTTTTCCTATTGTTGTTTTTTGTTGTTATGTTTTTTTTTTCCCTTTCAGTTTATTAATATTTAACACATTTTGCTATGTTTTTTCACTATAATTTCTTAATTTATTCTTTTATTTTTGGGCAATATTCTGGAGATTCCGGTGAGTCTTCGATGATATTCTTGACGTTTAGTGAATATTCTGGACATTCCAACAACTTGTAGTGACATTTAGAACACTCCGGTGATACT
>NW_021025883.1:933459-946249 GCF_004153795.1 Camellia sinensis
TGATGAAGGGTGATAAATTAAGTGAAAAACAGTGTCCAAGGAATGACTTGGAAAGAAAACAAATGAAGGACATTCCATATGCTTTGAGGCTACAAATCATGCTTTATGGTTGCGAAATTTCATCTCAGGACTTGGTGTTGTTGACTCAATTGCCAGGCCGCTGAAGATATATTGTGACAATACCGCAACAGTTTTCTTCTCTATGAATGGAAAGTACTCCAGTGGTTCCAAACACATGGAAGTAAAGTACTTGGTTGTTAGAGAGAGAGAGTCCAGAAACAACAAGTGTTAATTGAAAACTTAAGCACCTCTCTTATGATTGCTGATCCATTCACAAAGGGATTGCCACCAAAGACATACAAAGAGCATGTTATCAGGATGGGTCTTTTAAGCAACCCTTGATGTGTATGGTTAATCATGAGTGCTTATTTTTTGACACTATTTGCGCAATAATAATTTTGTTTCTGTTTTTCCTGTTCTAAAAGTGTGTGTACACATTAATTTGAATATTGATAAACAGGGAATGTCTTAACAAGACAAATTACAGGGGCCTACACTTAAAGATATGGTTAGGAGTATGTTAAGTTACTCAATTGTACCTATTTCATTGTGGGGTGAAGCTTTAAAGACTGCAATGTATATCTTAAATAGGGTTCCTAGTAAGGTGGTCCCAACAACTCCTTTTGAGTTGTGGACTGGTAGGAAACCTAGTTTGAGACACTTACATATTTGGGGTTGTCCAGCAGAGGCAAGAATCTTCAACCCACAAGAGAAAAAGTTGGACTCGAGAACAATATCTGGATATTTCATTGGTTATCCAGACAAGTCTAAAGGGGACAAATTTTATTGTCTTAATCACAGTACGAGGATAGTGGAGACTGGTAATGCTAGATTCCTAGAGAATGGTGAAATTAGTGGGAGTGAGAAAATACGAGTGGTAAATTTCGAGGAAATTAGGGTGGATGTGCCAACATTTGACCCTTATCGAAAAATTATTGTTCCTCAGACTATTCCACAAGTTAAGGGAAACGAACAACATAATGAAAATTCTTCACCATCTCATGTTTTACCACTTCATGAAGATATCACTATTGAAAATATTGTAGAACCACCACAACTGGCAGTTTTGAGAAGATCTTAGAGGGAACGAAAGCTTGCCATTCTAGATAATTACATGGTGGATCTACACTAATCTGATTTTGATATTGGGATTAACAAAGATCCAGTCTCATTTTCCCAAGCCATGAATAGTGATGATTCTTCTAAATGGGTCAATGTTATAAATGAAGAGTTAAAATCCATGGAACAGAATAGTGTTTGGGATCTCGTCGAATTGCCTAATAACTGTAAAAAGGTCGGGTGTAAATGGGTCTTCAAGACCAAGCGTGACGCAAAAGGCAATATCGAACGATTTAAAGCCAGACTTGTTGCCAAAGGTTTTACTCAAAAAGAAGGCATAGACTATACAGAGACCTTCTCTCCAGTATCTAAGAAGGACTCGCTTAGAATCATCCTAGCATTGGTAGCTCATTATGACTTAGAGTTGCATCAAATGGATGTGAAAACTGTTTTTTTAAATGGGAATTTGGATGAAGAAATTTATATGGAGTAGCTCGAAGGATTTGCAAAGAAAGGTAAAGAACATTTACCTTGCAAATTAAAAAAAAAATCCATATATGGCCTTAAACAAGCTTCTAGGCAATGGTATTTAAGGTTTAATGATACCATTATCTCTTTCGGATTAAAGGAAAATACTGTTGATCAGTGTATATATCTGAAGGTTAGTGGGAGCAAGTTCATTATGTTGGTGCTAATGTGGATGACATTTTGTTAGCTAGTAATGACCTTGGCTTATTGCATGAAACTAAGGAATATCTCTCCAAAAAACTTTAAAATGGTCGATATGGGTGAGGCAAACTATGTTTTTGGCATAGAGATCTTTAGGGATTGATCTCGAGGATTGCTAGGACTATCTCAAAAAGGATATATTGATCGTGTTTTGGAGAGATTCAATATGCAGTTTTGTTCAGCCGATGATGCACCCATCATGAAGGGTGATAAATTAAGTGAAAAACAGTGTCCAAGGAATGACTTGGAAAGAAAACAAATGAAAGACATTCCATATGCATCAGCTGTAGGGAGCTTGATGTATGCCCATACATGTACCAGGCCAGATATTAGTTTTGCAGTTGGAATGTTAGGAAGATTCCAAAGTAATCCTGGAATGGAACATTAGAAAGCAGTAAAAAAAGTTATGAGATATCTTCAGGGAACAAAGGATTATATGCTCGCCTATAGGAGATCAGAACAGTTGGAAGTTATCGGATACTCAGACTCAGATTTTGTTGGTTTCCTTGATAGTAGAAAATCTACATCGGGTTTTGTTTTTCTACTAGCTAGTGGAGCAATTTCATGGAAGAGTGTGAAGCAGTCCACTATTGCTTCATCTACTATGGAGGCTGAGTTTGTGGCATGCTTTGAGGCTACAAATCATGCTTTATGGTTGCGAAATTTCATCTCAGGACTTGGTGTTGTTGACTCAATTTCCAAGCCGCTGAAGATATATTGTGACAATACCGTAACAGTTTTCTTCTCTAAGAATGGAAAGTACTCCAGTGGTTCCAAACACATGGAAGTAAAGTACTTGGTTGTTAGAGAGAGAGTCCAGAAACAACAAGTGTTAATTGAAAACTTAAGCACCTCTCTTATGATTGCTGATCCATTCACAAAGGGATTGCCACCAAAGACATACAAAGAGCATGTTATCAGGATGGGTCTTTTAAGCAACCCTTGATGTGTATGGTTAATCATGAGTGCTTATTTTTTGACACTATTTGCGCAATAATAATTTTGTTTCTGTTTTTCCTGTTTCTAAAAGTGTTTGTACACATTATTTTGAATATTGATAAACAGGAAATGTCTTAACAAGACAAATTACAGGGGGCCTTTCAGGCAAATAATTATATATCCCAATAAAGGATTGGGTTGGTGAAGGTTATCAATGGTGTGGTGCATAGAAGGAAATATGACATAAATGTTATATAACCGCTATGACTCACATTGGTGATCTGAAGTAATCACAGTATTATAGTTTCTAATATATCTGAACTTATTGGCTATTTTTTAAAATTCATGATCACATGTCAAAGTTTTAGTGTGGAATCCAATGAGTCAAAATTTTTTAAGTTGCATATTTTTGAAAAAACTCATAATTGCATCATAATCGGCTTAATGGGCCAAGTGGGAGAATGTTGGATTTATTTTTCTAGTGTGGCCCAATAGCCTACATATTTTCTACATGTTTTAATTTATTTGGACTCCACAAATAGATAAAGCCAATATTTGAGATCAAGTTCAGTAAATAGAATTTTAATATAATCACTCTTCTAAGATAAGAAGGAAACCTTGATGGATTAGGAATTCTTCTGATAGAGTTTATCTGGCCCTCTTCTCTCCTCTATATAAGGATGGGTGACTCCCCTTTCATATCATGAGTATTTTTCCATCACTTTAAGTTTTATAGTCATCCTAATTAAGAGAGACAGAGAGAAGAAGGTGAGCCAAAATTAAAGGTTCAACTCTAAGGGGTATTTTCTCAACTTCTCTAATTCAATGGCTGAGAAAGGTATGTTCGTTTTATTTTTGAGTTGAATTGAATTCAAGATCCTGTTAAGTTTAATTCCGCATTATTATTATGGTTACATGTATTATTAAATCTTCATCTCTCTCCACCAACAACGGTGGCAGAGTTGAAGCCACATGGTGCATGACGAAAAGCGACGCCAGCGACCAGGCTCTGCAGACGGCACTGGACTATGCGTGCGGCGCCAGAGCAGACTGCGCACCGATTCAGTCGTCAAGGCTGTGTTACCTTCCAAACACGCTTCAGTCCCACGTTTCCTATGCTTTTAACAGCTACTACCAGCGCAGGGGCAATGCCCCTGGCAGCTGCGACTTCTCCAACACCGCCACCGTCACCAGAACTGACCCCAGTTATGGATTTGTGAAGTTCAATGCCTATGCAGCAGCTAGAACTTTATATCCACCTCCAGCAAAAGCGCAGTGCAGATCTGTTCATGCGCGTTCACTTTGCCAAGGAAAATACAAGCAGGTTACTCCTACCACAAGTCAAAGTGTAGGACAGCGGCAACATGGGGTGATTACCAGATCAACTCTGCTAAGACCTGGGGTCCGCTGGCATGTGAGTTGGCACGACATGCTGTAGTTCTTAAAGTTAATGATTGGGTCTTCTTTCATGGTGGCCTTCTCCCTCATCATGTCACCTTTGGTATAGAGAGGATGAATAGGGGAGTATCTAATTGGATGGGAGGTCTCAATGAGAGAGACGATAGTCCAAAAACCTTCTTTATAGCCACTTAGGGTTATAATAGTGTTGTTTGGAATCATTTGCACTCAAGAGACATATCTGATCTAAATGGACATCAGATTAATCAGATTCAATCCATTCTTGAGGGGTCAGTGCAAGTTTTAGGTGCTAAAGCAATGTGGTGGGGAAACTACAGGAGCCAATCGTACATACAATTGTAGCATGTGGCATATTGATGACGGCATGTCTAGTGGAGTTCTTAATTCACAACTAGGAGTTCTAGGAATAAGAGTCACGAAAGCACGGGTGATAAGAAGCAAAAGGGACACTTGTAGTGAACTTCAGACCCATGTTCTTGAGACCAAAATGAAGAGTTTGGCGAGAGCAACATTTTGATCCGTGGAGATCAAAATTCGACAAAATCGAATATTTTGATTTTTGCTTGTTTCCTCTTCAAAACTTGAGGTAGGGATTTTCTACACTTTAATATGATTTTTAGCTTAGTTATTTGCTATTGTGTATAGATAATGAGATTTGATTGTGATTTGGACAAATCTAAGATTTTGGTGTGAAATGAAAATAGGGGTTTTTAATGAATATGAGGTAAATGAGTATGTGGTTTGAATATAAGATCATGTGTACCAAAATAGTTGATTTTGGGTGTTTGAGTCAATGTTGGAAAAATGGAGATTTTTGCCCTAATTTGATAAAATGATTATTTTGTATAAATAATTGGAATTAACATTGAATATGTTAATTTGGATGGTTATTTATATATGTGGTGAAATTGGTTATGTATTATCTCACACCTTTGAAAATTTTAAATAATTATTTATCTTGAGATTTAATATGTGTCTAGAGATAAATGTATTGGGCTATCGGTAAAAGATAGTCATGATTGTTGTAGAAATTGTATGAGGATTAGGCGATTTAATACTAATCTATTGAATGGTTGTCATTGAATATGATCGTACTATAAATACATTGTATATGTATGTTTATTGGGAGGAGATAGGAAATGTACTCCATATATGATTATGTTTATAAATACATTGCATATGTATAATTGTTTGGGAGGAGAAAGGGGATGGACTCCATTTAAAGCAAGTTGGCAGGAGTATCCTGGGTGAAAGACCAGAAATTTTATATATAAATGGGTGCCGAGTCATTCGGACGAAATATCCGTAAAATGGCATATTTGAGAAAATATAAATAGGTGCCGGGTCCTTCAGACAAAATATCCGTAAAATGGCATATTTGAGAAAGTATAAATGGGTGCCGATTTCTTCGGACGAAATATCCGTAAAATGGCAAAGTTTGAAGTGTTTATATGTGTTTTGCATAATTGGAAAACCATTGAGTTGTAGTCTCATTTTGGTTGTTGAAAGATAATGAATTTAACTCATGAATTGAGTAGTACATATGAATTGGAAATGAATTGAAAGAAAATGGAATAAGATTGGTTTTAGTGGTATATAGATATGCAGGCCTTGTGGATGCTTCCACATCGGTATTGTTTATGTACGTGGTATTTATACCTTTACTAAACCTCATAAATTGTGTTAGATTATTTCTACTGGGCAGTTGGCTCACCTTATATGGGAATACCATTTTCAGGTGCAGATGAGGTGTTTCCTCCAAAGCAATAGCGTGGATGGATTTTAGGGAAGCAAGAGCTTCTTAATTATGTCTTGTTATGTGTGTATGTTGGTATTTGTAAAGCTAAGGGCTTAAGATGTAATGAGCGAGACTCAAGTTGTGTAACCCAGCAATGACTTAGAAAGATGTAAACCTACATGGCATTTAATTGTTTGTTAAATAGTAAACTCTGATGTACGAAAGTATGTTGTTTCTCATATTTATTCAGCATATGAAGTTATCTTTATTGTATTATTTTGGAGGCGTTACAAAACCAAAATCCTAGGGCTGTGTTTGGTTGTATTTTCTAAATATATTTCTATCCCTTATTTGCGTTTGATGTTTGTTTACGGTTTTCAAAAGTTAATTCCACATTCAATTTTGAAAACTCTGTCTAAGGCGAAAAAATTTGGGCTAACCAGTCGTCCCATTAGATGTCCCATAGGTCGTCTAGCCTGTTGACCGAAACAGTACATTTTTTTTTTTTTTTTGTGCAAGTGACATATGTTAATTTTTATATATTCAATAAAAAAATATTTTCTGAATTTTTTAAATTTTTTTATGAGCTTTGAATAGAATTTTGAGTTGTGTGTTTGGTTATGAGTTGTAAGTTTTTGTATCAAATATCATATGTCACATCGAAAATTTCCCACTCAATTCAAAACTCATTCACCAAACAAATTTTTCACACTCAAATCATAATTCCAAAACCCACAAACTCAAAATACAACTCCTATTTTCAAATTATATTTAGAAAACTCTACCAAACACTACCTAGGTTTGTCTAAAATCCTCAACATTATTTGCACACTCAACATAATTAAGTTAAAAATCATAAGAGAGTGTAGAAAATCCCTACCACAAAGTTAGAAGACGTGCAAAGCAAGGAGAAAACCTCAAAGACGCCGAAGCCAACTTTTGTTCGGATCAAAATGGAGCTCTTGAGATGCTCTATTTTTTTTTTTTTTCCAAAGACACTAGGGTAGAGAAAGCAACGTATCTAGGTGAAAATGTAGAAAGAAGCTCAAGATCTAGAGTTTTGAAATGTTTTAGAGAGAGAAAGAGATGAAAAAGTGATGAAAAATGTAGTTGTTTGATATACACAGTACGCTTGAGCGCAAAAGTTGACACTCGAGCGTCAGACACAATAAGTCGTTCCGCTCGAGCGCAAGAGGTGATGCTCGAGCGCAGGATGCACACTCCTAGTAGTCTTACAGACAACAGACCAACGCTTGAGCGAAAGAAGGGCCGCTCGAGTTAAGACCGCTTGAGCGCAGAAAAATCCGCTCAAGCATAGAACGCACTCTCCCAGTAATTTTGCAAACTTGCAAAATACTGAGAGTTCACAAATCATGCTTGAGCGCAAGAAGTACCGCTGGAGCAGAGGAGCAAAGTTCTGGCAATAAGAGTTTAGAAATCAAGCAAGCAACATGTCCCAAACGCAACCACAACAATCCTAAAGCCAAATTTAAGGAGATACAAGAGAAGTAGGATATAAACAACAACTTGGAACCAAGAAACCCGAGTCCAAGTGCAAAAAGGGTCGGGTTAAAATCGGAATCCTCCAAACCACTTCGGAAAAGAATGTATTTGTATGATTTTTATAATTGAATTGGTCAATACGAATTTATAAAATAAATAAAGTGAAGTGATATTACTAATAGTTGAGGGTATTTTAATAATGTAATTAATCCAAATATGCAAGAAAAACAAAATTATGAGGTAGACACCCACATCGTTGACTCGAAAAGCGTGTTACCAATGATTAGTAGGAAGGAAATATCTCAAGCACAAACTAAAATTGGTGAAGAAAATATATATACTTTTCAATAATATTCATTCTCTGGTTTTGATTTCTAAAATTTACTTTTCAGATTATTAAATTTTTTTATTTTTCATATTTTTTTGTTTTTACTAAATTTTTAAAAATATTTGTGAGCATTTTTTTAAAAAAAATTTAGATACACTTAACATAAATACACTTAAAAAGTATAATATTTGTGATTTTTTTAAAAAAAATTTACTAAATACCAAAAATACAAAAAAAAAAGAAGAATAATACGAGAATTCAGTATATTTTTCATATTCTTGTGTATTTATTGATTTTTAAAAATATTTGTTTACAAATATTTTATTTTCTAGATACATTTAAGTACGGTGCATCTAAGAAAGTAAAAAAATTACTTAAAATTTTAAAAATATTCACTAAAAACAAAAAAAATGAAAAATAAAAAACTCAATTTTTAAAAAATTGAATCCAAAAAATTAAAACCAAAAACACTGATTGTAACTCAGAAAAAAATATTTAAAAAATTAAAATATATTTACAGACCATAATTATTCTAGGTATCTACGCCATTCATCTGAATTTCGGAGTAAAATTCGAGACAAAATTTTACAGTGAATAGCATTTTCATATACTTTTCCACATCTTGTTCTTTACCGACCCAATATGTGGGGTGGATATCATTCCAAACGTACTTGAACCTGCTTTATCTCTTTTATTACGTTGTGTTTGGTTAGGGGATTTAGGAATCGATTTGAAAAGAGAAAAGTTATGAAATTAGGTAAAATATAGATATATTTTATTCACATTTCACCTACTTTTTCCATTTCCCTTTCCAAATCCATTCTCAAATCCCCCAACCAAACACAGCATTAGAGTTTTTTTTTTTTTAGCTACAGAAATTCATAAGTATATATGTTCCAACAACACGTCCAAGGAGGTCCCCATTGTGTTTGTCTATCATTCTAATAAGCAAAAGCTGTAATGGATGATCAACCGAGGAGTTGTTGGTGTTGTGCTATTGTTCTGGTTTTAACATCTCTCATGTGTTCCTCCTCATTCCACTTGGTGAATGCCCAGCCTGTGGATTATTCAATTGCCACTGTGTCCACTTCATGGACCATTAATGACGGTCCCCTACCGTTCATCAAAGCTTCAGACTTTTTATGGAGACCAATCCTAGTTCGAAGAGGCCTTCGATCGCGTTTTTCTCTCGCCTTCTGTTGCGATTTTGCATGCACTGCCTGCATCGTTGGTGTCCTCATCCAAAAACAAACTTCCATTGAACAAGATGCAATAACAAATGCCCCGCAACTAGTTTGGTCGGCTAATAGAAACCATCCTGTAAAACTTAACGCAACCTTGCAACTCACTCAGGATGGAAACTTGACTTTGTCAGACTCCGATGGCACTTCTTTCTGGTCTACATACACTGGCGGAGGAAATTACTCTGTCTCAGGCTTAAACTTGACTGAAGATGGAAATCTGGTCCTCTTTGATCGAAACAATGCAACGGTTTGGCAGTCTTTCGATCACCCAGCTGACTCCTTACTTGTTGGCCAGCGTTTGGTTGGTGGGCAGAAGCTCACCTCCAGTACATCAGCATCAAACTGGAGTCAAGGTTTGTTTTCTCTTGCTGTTCAATTCGATCCTCATTCTTCCTATCTGTCAGCTTATGTAGAATCCAATCCACCCTGGTCCTATTTTGAATCCTATATAGATAAGGATTATGTCAAATTCGAGAATGAAAGCTTCAACGGGCAACTAATCCGTGTTGCATCATCATCATCAGCTCAGTTCATAAGGTTGGATCCTGATGGGCATTTGATGGCTTATGAGTGGGATGGATCGAATTGGAATGTGGTGGCTGATCTGCTGGCATCAGGTATTAGTGACTGTGGTTATCCAATGGCGTGTAGCAATTACGGCATTGTTCTTCAAATGGACAATGCAGTTGTCTTGAGGAAGTCACCGGCAACAACACTTTCAGGCAATTAAATGGTAGTCTACCCAACCTTGGATGTTCCCTTGTTACACCCATTTCTTGTAACAATTCTCAATATCAAACCCTTTTGGGGCTTAAGAATACTAGTTACTTTTACTCTAACGCACACATCACAAACAAATACCACTTGAGTGAACAAACAGGGTTAGAGGATTGCAAAACGAATTGCTTGAAAAACTGTTCATGCAAAGCTGCTTTCTTTGCATATGATTTGAACGCTTGCTTTTTATTGTCGGAAGTGTTTTCTCTCATAAATAATGAGGGAAGGGATGAGATATTTCTTACAGTGCAGAAATCTCCAACTGCACAATATCATATTCCTCCACCAACAAATTCTCCTCAAAAGAAATCAGGACAAGTCACGATTATATTGGGTTCCAGTTTCGGAGCTTTCTTTGGTGTATTTTTTGTGGTTGCCTCTTGCATTTTCCTTTTCAAAAAGAAACAAGAGTTTGAGGATTTTGATGAGTTCTTTGTGGATCAAGTACCAGGCATCACCAGGGATGCCTACTAGATTCTCTTACGAAGAATTGAGAGCCATGACAAACAATTTCAATCATATGCTCGGGGAAGGAGGATTTGGGTCACTGTTTCAAAGGACATTAAGCGATGGCACTAATGTAGCAATGAAGCGCCTCAATGGTTTTGGTCAAGTTAAGAAGTCATTCTTAGCTGAAGTTGAGACAATAGGCAGCATTCACCATGTTAATTGGATTTTGTGTTGAAAAATCATATCGGCTTCTAATTTACGAGTACATGTCCAATGGATCCTTGGATAAATGGATTTTCGAAAAGCACCAAGAGCTCACACTTGGGTGGCAATCTAGAAAAAAGATCATCATGGATATAGCCAAGGGTCTAGCCTATCTCCATGAATATTGCAGACAAAAAATATTTCACTTGGATGTCAAACCCCAAAACATCCTCTTAGATAAATACTTCAATGCAAAAATATCTGATTTCGGATTGTCAAAACTAATTGATAAGGACCAAAGCCAAGTTGTAACAACTTTGAGGGGAACACCAGGCTATTTGGCTCCCGAATGGTTGAGCTCAATTATCACTGAGAAAGTAGATGTCTATAGCTTTGGTGTTGTGGTCTTGGAAATGTTGTGTGGGCGGAAAAATTTGGATAGGTCTCAACCCGAGGAAGATATGCATTTACTAAGTCTATTTAAAATGAAAGCCGAGGAGGAACGATTGATCGATATTGTTGATAAAGGCAATGATGAAATGCAGTTACATAGTACAGAAGTTGTGGAGATGATGAGGGTTGCTGTGTGGTGTCTACAAAGTGATTTTTCCAAAAGGCCTTCCATGTCAGTGGTGGTTAAGGTCTTGGAGGGTTTCGTTGATGTTGAAAACAACTTGGATTTTAACTTCACAAATCCAGTGATACCAAGATCAATTGCCGCTGCAGGTCAACAAGAGCATGCCACTGGTGCTGCCACTACTCTATTGTTTCCATCAGCTCTGTCTGGATCGAGTTAAAGAAATGAGACTTTAACGAACAATTTTTTGCAGATTGCTTCAGGCAATAATATTTTGTTGTTACACTTTTCTTGACGAATGGGTATACATATATATGTCAAGAAATTATTGTCATAGATATATTTGTTTGATGTCATGTGCATTTGTCATGTATCAGAAATCCACCCTACCATCTTATCTTGTGAGAATAAGGTAGCCAGGGTTTGAGTATGAGAAACTACAAGCAGCTTAGCTACATGATTAATTGTATTATAGGGAAATGTGATCCTAATAAATAAATAAATAAATAACTAGTGAATGCAAATAAAGAGTTGGAAATGTTCCCTAGCTAAGAATGAGCTAGTGTGTCATGACTTTGTTTCCTTTCCAGAAGCTCACCTCCAGCACATCCTCATCGAACTTGACTCCAGTTTTGTATTCTCTTACGGTTCAGGCGGATAACACTCTAGTGGCTTATGTAGAATCCCATCTATCCTTGCCCTATTTTAGATCCTATTCAAATGTGGAATATGTCAAATTAGAGAATGAAAGCCTTTTGGGGCAGAAAATCCCTATTGCATCATCATCGTCACCTCAGTTCATAAGGCTTAATCTTGATGGGCATTTGAAGGCTTATGAGTGGGGAAGATCGAATTGGAACACGGTGGCTCATCTGATGACATCAGATATTGGTGACTGCTGTTATCCCATGGTGTGTGGCAATTACGGCCTCTGTTCTTCACATGGACAGTGCAGTTGTCTTGAGGAAGCCATCTACAACAGCACTTTTTGGCAAATAAAGTCTAGGCAACCTAGCCTTGGATGTTCCCTTGTTACACCCATTTCTTGTGACCATTCTCAATATCACACCCTTTTGGAGCTTAAGAATACTAGTTACTTTTACTATAACTCCCACGATTACTTATCCTCCTTTTACTGGGATGAAAAATTAGCATTAGACGATTGCAAGACGAGTTGCTTGAAAAACTGTTCATGCACAGCTGCTTTGTTTCAAGATGGTTGCTTATTATTGTCTGATATCTTTTCTCTTATAAGTAATGAGGGAACAACGTATCAGAACGTTGCTGTGTTTCTTAAAGTGCACAAATCTCTGACTACACAGTATCCTATTCCTTCACCAACAAATCCTCCTCAAAAGAAATCACGGTGTTAGTATATTATTATACTTTAGCATTGTTTATTATTCTTTAAGCATTGTATACGTTAGTTGTTATTATTATGTTTGTTAGCTTTATGCTTTCGGCTAGCTTTAGCCTTTCGGTGCCTCGCGTCTCGCATGCCTCGCATCCAATGACAGGCTATAAATGAGAGCTAAGCTCCCTTTGTAAAACACAACATACATCAATATATACATACAATTTATTCTCTCTTTCTCAATTTTTCTTACATGTTATCAGAGCTAGGTTAACAATTTAGTAGGGGGTCACCCCCCTCTCATTTTGAGGCTCAAAAATGCATCAAAGCCACTGAAAATCCATTGGATTTCAGTGGCTAAGAGGCCAAACCATGGCCAATACAAGTGCTCTAATGCATAGCTCTAATC
>NW_021025883.1:948206-1031385 GCF_004153795.1 Camellia sinensis
GTCAAATTTGTGTGGAGTGAGACTTTGCGAAAAGTCGTTCCAAGAGTTGAAGGTTAGATTGACTACCGCTCCAGTTTTGATTATTCCGGAGAGAGGGTTGGTTATGCGGTTTATTGTGATGCCTCACGAGAGGGTTTGGTTGTGTGTTGAATGCGGAAGAGGGGAAAGTGGTAGCTTATGGCTCACGTCAGTTGAAAATACACGAGAAGAATTACCCTACACACGACTTAGAGTTAGCCGCAGTGATCTTTGCCTTGAAAATTTGGAGGCACTACCTGTATGGTGAGAGGTTTGAGGTGTTCTCGGACCACAAAAGTTTGAAGTACCTGTTTACACAGAGGGACTTGAATTTGAGGCAGAGGAGATGGATGGAGTTCATTGAGGACTACGATTTTGAGTTGCACTATCACCCGGGAAAGGCCAATGTTGTGGCCGATGCCCTTAGCAGAAAATCCATTAGTGATGTAGCTTGTATAGCCATCCGGGAATGGGAGATGTTGGGTACACTTGGCGAGTTTGATTTGCATCTGGGCGAATCTGTTGAGGCTGCGGCCTTGTTTTCTGTTGTTGCGTAGCCTACACTTGTGACTAGGGTGTTAGAGGCATAGAGAGGTGACCTTGAGGTAGAATCCCTCAGAGAGAAGATCTCAAGTGGGAAGGTGAAGAAGGGTTTGACGGTGTATCCCGACCAAAGTGTGAGATACCGAGACCGTTTGTTTGTGCCGGAGTCTTGCCGAGGGGAGGTACTCTGAGAGTTCCACCATTCACGCCTTGCGGTGCATCCGGGAGGCACTAAGATGTATCGGGATTTGGGTCGCCAGTTTTGGTGGCGGGGTATAAAGAGGGATGTGGTTGTTTTCGTATCGAAATGCCTTACTTGCCAGCAAGTGAAGGCCGAGCATCAGAGGCCAGCGGATGTGTTGCAACCCCTGCCTATTGCCGAGTGGAAGTGGGAGCATGTCACTATGGACTTCGTTGTAGGTCTTCCGAGTTTGTCTCAATCCAATCATCTTACCTAATTTACGTCGTCAGCTTCACCTCAATCTATGAGTTACACCGACTGTTGTGCATATCACATACTTGCGTTGGGTAAGAAGGAACTAGCTTGAATCAACAAGTGGAGCAATTTTCAATACCTGAACTTATTGGTAGAATCTCTATCTTGAGCAAAAAAGGGAATCGAAACTCGAGTTTCACAAAATTGAGTTTTAAAGGGAACATAAGTAATACTAGGGGCACTATGAATGATCAGTCACCTTAAGTCTTTTTCTACTTTCAGTCTGCGCTATTCATCAAGTCACCATAACGTGTCTGTTGCTCAAAAGTGCTCTTTATTGAGTCACCATGGAGTGTTTGTCGCTCAAAGTTTAACAGAGTGGCATTGCCAAAATTCCATACACGAATGTTCGCTCCAAACACGAAAACAAGCCCATGTATGGAATTCATAAACAAACTAAGAGTGCCCATACAAGGGGCATCACGTTCATGATCATTGCAAAGTGTATATGAGGAATTTGTCACTGCTTCAGAGGGGACTAGAGTAAGTTCCCAATATGTGAGAAGAGAAGCATGAGTCTGATTGGTTGGCAACTGTTCTAGGATCTGATGATCATCATCACATGTGCTTGCATAATGTCGAAAACAGTGGCCAATGACTGGACACTAGGGGCAATTTTCAATAAATCTGAGCGGGCCATCAATTGAACAAGGGGCATGAACCCAACCTGTCTCCCATTCCACTCAAGCCATTTGTCAAGCACTTTTCCTTGGATTAGGGTGAGCTCACCGCCATGATGATTCTAATATGATTCAGCTTTCGAAAGTGGTCTCCGACCATTTCAAAACTCTCTTGGGATTGCCATTTTCCCCTCTGATTAATACATGTGCTTTGGATTATGCATACATGCTCATACATTCTGGGTAATTTGAATTTCATGTTTGGTTGCTCCTGTTTCGTTGAGTTACCTTCTGCAGTGTTTTTTTTAATTACATTTCAATAAGTTGTGGCAAGTTGCCCTGCATTCATTTCATAAGGTACATGATGCACTACTCTATGTAATTATTTTGTGCACCATGTATTCATCTTTTTGTCCACTACTCTATGCATGATGCTCATTTCACTTTTTATCCAATCGCACTGTTTTGTGCATTCATCTTTGTATCGCATTATTTTGTGCACCTTGTATTCATCTTTTATTGCACTATCTTGTGCACTTTAGATCGCACTATTTTGTGCATTCACTTTAATTCGCACTGTTTGGTGCACCCTACTTCATACTGTTTTGTGCACCTTAAGTTCGCACTGTTTTGTGCACCTTAAGTTTGCACTGTTTTGTGCACCTTGAGTTCGCATTGTTTTGGGCACCTTGAGTTCACACTATTTTGTGCATTCACTTTAGTTCGTACTATTTTGTGCACCTTTAGTTCACACTGTTTTGTGCATCCTTATCGCACTGTTTTGTGTACCTTGCATTGCACTGTCTTGTGCACCCCTATCGCACTATCTTGTGCAACTTGCATCGCACTGTCTTGTGCACCTTGAGTTCACACTATTTTGCGCACTTTAGTTCACACTATTTTGTGCACTTTCATAGCAATGTTTCATTCACTTTGTATCACAGTGTTTTGTGCGCCCTTATCGCACTGTTTTGTGCACCCTATATCGCACTATTTTCATTCACCCTATATCACACTATTTTGTGCACCCTTATCGTACTATTTTGTCCACCTTGCATCGCATTGTTTTGTGCACCTTGTATTCCACTATCTTGTGCACCCATATCGCACCGTTTTGTTCAACTTGCATCGCACTATCATGTGCACCCATATGACACTGTCTTGTGCATTCATTCACGTTGCACTGTTTTGTTCACCTCACCCGCACTGTCTCGTGCACTCACTGGGTCTAGGAGACCTTAAATTCTGTAAAGGTGCAATTTCTTTAGTATTTGTCGTGTTCGAACGGCTTTAGGTGGTCTGGTATAGCCACCTGACTATGTGTGCAGTGAGTTCCTGGGGGATCAACTGAGACTGTAGAAACTAGAGTTCGAATTGCGATGCCTAGAACGTAAATGTTTGAAATTTCCGAGACTAAAGTCTGGTTTAAATATCCAGGGGTGTATCCTCGACTTAAAATCTGTATGGCATCCTCATAGGTTGAGGTAGCTTGTATGCACCTCAATTCTGGATAATTAACCAACCTAGTCTATCACCATGTTGGAGAATAGGGAAAATTGCAAACATAGCCAGGGAGAAAAGTAGTACCCGTAGTTTAAAAGCGCAACATGAAGAAAAGGAAGATCCACAGCAGCATGAGGTGAGTCATCACAAATTGCCCCTGTAAGGTGCTTTCACTTTCTCAGCTACTACATAGCATTTTATTAAGTATCATCTATAATATTGCATGTATCATCTATCGCCTGGATCTACTGCATTATCCATTACATCCATTACATTGTGCATCCTTTCTATGTTAAGCTTAGTTTGGCGTGTGCTCATATCTTTCCCTTGTTGAAACATAGTTCTATCATTTGTAAGTACCCATGTTGCGCTGAGGCCAGTATTCAGCGTATGTGTAGACACCCCATTTTTGACCACCTTAAGACTTGGACGCTTTATTCCAAATACCCAATGATGAAAATTACACTGTACAACCTTTTGAATTCTTAGCGAAAAAATTTGGATTCAAGCTCTAATCCCAAACCTTGCACCCTATTTTGGCCAAATTATTTTAGACCTTAAAACCCTCATTTCAAAATATTTTTCAAAATGCTTCTACAATGTTCCGAGGCTCGCATTTTTTTAAAATATTGCACTTTTCGGTAAACCAAGTAAGGACAAAGTAGAGATATTGGAAGGGAAGTGAACTCCTTGCAAAATCTTTCAAATCATCTTATTTATAGGTTTGGAGTTGAAGAAAATAGGAGGGGGGGGAAGAAAACTAGTTCGGAGAAGTTAGTCATCAATCCGATTAAGATAGAAATGAGCAACCTTTACTAAAATAGGCATATCTCTTTCCACACTTAAAATTTAGATGTGAGGAAACCACCATTGGAAAGTAGACTTCTGAGGTTTCAATTTAGACTCAAGAATGACCTAAAACCAAGTCGGGATGAGGGAGATATGCCTATTTGTAGTTGGGCATGAAGTGCAGTCATTGAGACCCGGCCGGGTCCAATGAGAACCCGTCCTGCCTCATTGAAGCCCGGCCGAGCCTCAATAAAAATTTCTCCAAAGAGTTTTTTCTGACCTTGCCTTGTTTATTAAGGCGCCAGACAGACAGCTGGCGGGAATTAACAAATATCTTTGTTTGAAGATTTTTATTGGGACCAAATTAGCTCAAATTCTATAAATAAGACCTCCCACTTTAGAATTTAGGGTTAGAAAAACCTTCCAAGAGGCTTAGACATTGAGGAGCTATCCTTGAACCTTCTTGAACCTTCAAGCCTCTTTTCCTCTCCAAATCAACTTTCACCCTTGTAGACATGCTCGAACGTCCCTACTCCGCGCGCGAGGACGCGAAATCCGTCTTGTTCTTAAGCTACTACAGTTCGGACTCGATGTCACGATTTTGAATCTAATCTCGCAAAGTGCAATGCAAGACTGATAAATCACCAAAGAGTCCAAATCCAGCAAATCGTTTTGGAAAACTGATTTTACAAAGAAGTGCCAAACATGGACTGCTTTGCCAGATACAGAGTCGCCACCTAAATGTTTTATTTTGGGAAATTTAGGAAATCCTGACTCACACCTAAGGCCATGTGTCCATCATCACCAAAGTTGTCTCGGCTCGGGAACTTGGGTACGAGAGGGGAAGGTCATGCAATGAGCACCCCCGCTCGCCCGATCAAAGATCGGCCTGTACTAAGCATGATATCTTGTTTTTGAAAATACATGTGTTCTTATTCTGGTTATTAGCCTAGAATTACTATGTGATGCGCACAATACACAAGTATAGACTAGATCGCCTAAGTTGGAACAAAACATCTCATGTTTGTTTATTTGAAAATGGTTTGAAGGTGCTACTCGCAAGTAGGCTGAGACGTGGATTTGCCACCCTCGAGTGGGCTTAGAAAACAACATGATTTTGCCACTCCGCAAAGTGAGCTTAAAACGCACATTTTGATGAATTGTTCCAATTCAAACAATGAAGCCTTCATCCACAGGCATTCATACAGTTATATCATTTAAGCAAATAGCCTCATGGCAAGCATGCTATCATGGCAACACTAACACACATGCAGTATGCTAAAGCATAAACACTTGCAGTGTACTTCGAGCCAAAACAACAACTAGTTAGTAATCATGCATGATCCTAGTTCATGTTAAGATGGCTAATGCAACACATGCAAAATGAAACTAGAAATAGGCTTGGCTATTCTAAAATGGCATATGAGATGCAACTTGATAACATGTATTGAAATTGGAATTGAAATACAATGCAGTTAGTATGATGCACCGAGCTCGGTGCATGCAATACAAATGAATGGATGCAAACATGCGAGCATAAGAATGCTAATTGAAACATGACCTAAAACTAACCATTGAAAGCATGCAAGTAAAAGGGAGAAAGACGTGGGGTTAGAAGACATTCACACACGCACGCACACTTATTACAAAATTCGCCCTCTCGACGGAGGGTTCGAATAAATAGTACAAACCAACCAATTAATCAACTACCCTAGCTAATTAATTATTAAAAAACACTAATTAATTAAGCAAATTAATTATGTTACAAAACAATTAAAGCGGCCTCAAGAGGAGGGACAAATGCATGCTCGATCGGCTTTGCTCGGAAATCCGTTGCCATGCCTCATGTTGCCTCTGTTTGCACTGTTTTGCACCCCTCAAAACTGTACAAATCTCTGTGATGCTTCTGAACCACCTCATGGACACTCTAAGAGGCCATCGGCCAAATTTTATGGCCATCGGCCAAGGGAAAAGGGTCATCGACCACTAATGGGTCCATCGGCCAAAAATTGTTAGCCAATCGGCCATCTCTTCCTGCAAACTGCTCCTTTTGCTGCAACAGAGGACAAACAAGGTCATGGCAATACATTTGCAAGAAAATGTTGTGCACCTACACCCCTTATCATGTTTGAGACTCAAAGGAGTGTACGGTTCGACTCTCGAGCCATCAATCACGCATTTCGATGCATGATGGCCAAAGAGGCCGAATTGCACAAATCAATATGGAATGAATGCACAAAAACACATGAATGCCTCACACTCTATCATGTTGGATCAAGAGTGTTGGCGACAGAGGATTGAGGCACATTTCGTCACTTCAAGTACGAAACGTCCCTCGGTCCTCGTGTTTGGTTTGACACCCCAAACCAAACACAATGCAATGCATGCAACATGGAAAAGCTATGCAATGCAACATAAGCATGCCAAATGCAATATAACTCAAACATGCACACAAGGCTAAGGTAACAAGCATGCCAAATGCAATGCAACCTAAACAAGCATGTGACAAAATGCAAACTAGCAAGCATGCAAAATGCAACCTAGACATACAAACATGCATGGCATGCAAAGATGAACAAGCATGCAACAACATGCAAGCTAGCAAGCATGTAACAATATGCAAAGATGGACTTAAACCAAAATGGGCAGACCTCAGCCATGCCCAAATCAGTGGCAAAAATGTAATGAAAATGAAGACAAAAGCACATACAAACATGCAATACTTTGGTTCACAAACATGGCATGAAGATACCAACTCTTACGAGCACTTAAGGAGTGAAAAGTATGAAGATGTGACAATACTATAGGCCTTGAAATTAAGCATGGAATGATGCCAAATCAACCAAGCAAAACAAGTATAGCATGCAAGAAAGCTCAAAGCTTGAAGATAGCAAAAGGACTCACACTAAGGCTATGCAAAACATGAAGCAAATGGCCTAAGCGAACCAAAACAGTCTTAAAGCATACCAAAGTGAGTCTAAAACATGCATAGACTAAAGCCAAAACAAACTAGAACAAAAGTCCAAAAGACATGAGGCATGCAAAGCTAACAAGGGGTGTTACACTACACCTATTACAACCAAGCATGGCATGACTTAACCAATGACAAATAGAGTTATGGCATGTCAAAATAAGCCCAAAAACCCACTAAGATGGCATCCCAAAAGCCTAAGTATGATAGCATGCATAATGATTCATTCTTGAGGCATAAAATACCAACTCTCTTAAGCATGGAAAATGTGATAAATTTGAGTGCATGGCCACACTATATGGACTGAAATCACATATGAAATGATGCCAAATCATGAAAATGGTCTGAGCAATGCATGCTAATGAGTTGGACACTCAAAGCCAACAAGCTAGATTGAACCAAGGCTATACAAAACAATGCATGCATGACTAAAACAACATGAAACAGAGCTCAAGCATGGTAAAACATGACTAAAAGCTTCTTTGAGTTGAGCCAAATCATGCAAGAATAATGATCGAAATGCAAGGTGCATGTTAAGGCAATAGAGAGGATTACAGTACAAGTGCATGATGCATGTAAGAGGCTATCAAACCAACTTAAAATAGAGTTATAGCATGGAAAAATGACACCAAATATTTGGTGAAATGAAACCAAATATTTGGTGAAATGAAGCCAAAACATGCTAAGCAAACATGCTACCAATATGAGCCATTTATACTAGCAAATGAGACACAAGGAGAGGGGGGGTGTCCCTCTCCTATTGGTGAGAAGGTCAAAACAAGATGGTTCCAAAACTCAAAAGGGAAGGCACAAAACAAGGCCAAACAAGGCCTAAGAGGGGGTAGACAACCCCCAACCAAAAAGTGACCTTAAACAAACATCACAAACATGAAAAATCAGAACTTTTTACAGTTTAGAGTTAAACTTAAAACAATATGAAAATAGGTCTAAAAGCTTAAGCAAGAATAGGGGATTAAAAGGTAGTTTACTCACCCTTGAAGAACACCTTCAAGAACACAACTCCAGCACCATTTCTGAGCTCAAACCAACCCAAGAACACCAAAACCAACTCCCTAGTACCTCAGCAACAAAAGGATGGTGTATTGCTAGGTGTTGTAGTGCAAAAGTGTGAAGGATTTACACTTTTGAGCACAAACCAAGGTAAAACAAGAGAGAGAGGTAAAATATATAGAGAGAGATATAGAACTTTGTATCTCAATTTTCTGAACCTCTGGAAAGGGAGGGGAGGCTCCCTTATTATAGAATTTCAATTCTCAAGCTTGTTCAACAAGCTTGAGTCTTGAAACAAATCCCTCCATACACGTGTATGGAGGATGAGAATTGTGCCCACAAGTTGTCACAGCTGGTAGAAAATATCTGCAAAAAGTAGATGGAAAGGTCTCGGCTCAAAAATATGGCCGATCGACCAAAATAAGTGCCGATCGACCAAAAAAGGTACCGATTGGCTAACATTTACGGCCGATGGCAAGAAAACAAGGCCGATGGCATCATGCCTTAGCCGATGGGTTGAGGGGATGGCCAACAAGCCACTCACTTCCCTTAAAAGCAAAACCACAAGTTCTTAGTCCACAACCAAACACAAAACAAACAATTTGAGAGATCCTAAGGCAAGGCGCGCAGTCGAGACCTTCGAGAACTCAAAACGAACACGAGCATGGATGATCATCAAGTGTTCAAACGATGACGTCCAAGTCTTGAGGATGGTAAAAAATGGGGTGTCTACAACCCTCCATGTACCATTAAAGCTTGGATTTGAAGCTTTCTTGTAGAGAATTTACAACATATTTTTAGAACCTAGAGCGTTAGGAAATATTTCCAAAAGCTTTGATGGTTTTTGAGAGCTAAGAACATCCATCTCCCTTCCAAACCTCATATCACCTTTTAGCTATACATACACAATACATACACCATTAGAGCTTGCTCTTGGAGCGTTTTGTTGAGATTTCAAACTAAGTTTCATAAACTAGAGGGTGTTGGAATCAAGTTTATTAACTAAGAGCTTACCTCTCTTTTCAAAAAGTATAATTTTGCACCTACTTCTTTAATCTTCCTCTACTCTTTTCCTCTATTTTTCTTGTCTTTATACAATGATTTTTAGAGCTTGTGAAGGCTGAAAAACAAGGCCTACATGTCTCAAAAGTTAAGGGGTTAGCCACCTCTCCTTGATTTTGCTTACTAGCTTTATATCTCTTGCTTTTGTTTATCTTTTTGTGCTCATTAAACACACTTTTGGCCACTATTTTTGGGTTGTTTTGGGACTGTTCTTGGACTGTTTTGTGGGCTAAAATTTGTGTTTTAAAAGCAATCAAGGGTGGAGGGGTTAACCACCCTTCCTTGAACCTTATGCCAAGCTTATATCCTTGTGTTTCCCACTTATTTTTCTTCTTTTAGTAACTGTTTTGGGGCTATTTTTGGACTATTTTTAGACTATTTTCATAGGTTAAAATATGGTTTAGAACTCTCAAAAGTGGAAGGGTTACCCACCCCTCCTTAGCTTTGCTTACTAACTTTGTATCTCTTTGTTTTTGCCTATCTTTTGTGCTATTTTACCATGGTTTTAGCTATTGTTTTTCACCCATTAAGGGCTATTTTAGGGCTGTCCTAGGTTATTTAATTAATTCATGCTTTGATTAGTTTGCTTTTTGTCTCATGTTCACATATGTAGCTTGTAGTTTGTTGTCCTTTGCTTTTCCTTGTTTAATTTCCATGTTAAGAGCCTCATTTTAATACTCAACTTAACATTCATTTCTTTTGTTTGAGAGTTATTTCAACCGATTGACGGTTATTCAAAGCATGAAAATGAGACCTATGCTCAATGGCTTAATCTCTACGGAGGTTCATCGTCAACAGCATGGTCTCTCTTTCATGTTTAGGATCACCTCTCGTTTAACGTTTCTTCTCGTTTAGTGGACTTAATTATCCCTTTGGACAAATGGACTAAAGAATGGAATAGACTAAGAAAATTTCTAAAATGAACCAACCCACATAAAGAAAATAAAGTATCTTGTTTGGGTTCAGCCGGACATTATGCCGAGTCTATTGTGTCAAGGGTTGTCTTACATCAATTCATGATGTTTTGATGAACCTTCAAGTGTCTCTACCTCCCTCTTTGAGTTCACTCTCTGATAGGAGGGAGGGGTGGTTATTGATTCATTGCATTCATTAATTTTTGTCCAAAATCATGCCCTAACTCATCAAGCAATCAATTTGCTCGTTGATGATTTCAGAAATGACTTTGTCCTTCTCTTGAGGCTTTCCATGATAGAGAAGGGTAAGAGGGACAAAGAGAGTCCAAAACACTCTGTCTACACTGTTTTCACTTCAGAGCACAAAACAAAATTTTTGCATGACATTGAGGCACGACTGGCCTTCTATAGGCCCGGCCGGGCTTCATTGAGGGTCGGTCAGTCCACAATGTTTGGTCAGTAGTGTATTTTTGCAAAAAATAGAGGGCAGTCGCTGAGGTGAAACAGAGCAACCTTGAAACAGACAGAGCTATTTTTTAGCACCATGCACGCTCATGCATGCAATTCTTGTGCATCCTCACTTATATTATGTTTATTGTAATTAGTCTCGTTAACTACTAGTTGTTGTAATTATTTATTCATAATTGTTGTAACTACTTAGCTAAGAGAGCTATAGCCTAATTAGCTAGTTAATTAGCTTAGCCTATTTTTATTCATTCATTCGGTTTTGTACTAGTTAGTTTAATTCAGACTTTCGGACATTGATTTGCACCCTCTTGCATGAGGGATCAAATGTTGTAATAATGTATATGTTTTCCAATCCCACGTCTTTCTCCGTTTTATTTATTCGCTTGTGATGGTTAGCATAGGGTATCACGTTTCATTAGCATTCTCATGCCTTGCATCCACTTGTATTGCATGCACCGAGGCTCAATTCATCATTCAAACTTGCATTGTCATTTAAATAATTCTTTGAATACGTGGTTAGACTGCATGTTAGGAAATTGATTCGCATGTCATAAATTAGTAGTCAAGCCTATCAGTTGCATATCGCATGTGTTGCATTGACCATAATCGCATAAAGTTAGGAACATGCATATTTTCTAATTATTTTGCTCTGTTTGGCTTGGTGTACTAGGTAAACATTTACTCATTTTAGCATATCACATGCATGTGAATGTTGCCATTTTTTAGCATGCTTGCCATGAGGCTAAGTGCTTAAATGATTAAATGCTTGAATGCCCGTTGATGAAGGCTAGTTGTTTGAATGGGACGGTTTGATAAATGTCCATTTTAGCCCCTTTCTCAAGTGGCAAATTCACAAAACAGTTTCGAAACAAAGCATGAGATCAAGTGTTCCAATTCTTGCAAAATTAGTCTATACTCGCGTGCAACACATAGTAATGTCATGCTAGTCTAATAATCAGAACAAGAGCATATAATGTAAATAAGAAACACATCATGATTAGTAGAGGCCGATCTTTGATCGCGCGAGTGAGGTGCTCAACTTATTACCTTCCCCTGTACCTAAGTTCTCGAGCCGAAACACTTTGGTGATGACGAACTAATGGCTTTGGCATGAGTCTCGGGTTTCCTAAATTTTCTAAAAATATTTAGGTGGCAACTCTGAAATCTGGGAAAGTAGTCCATTTTTGGCATTTGATTCAAACATTGATTTTCCAAAAAAAGAATTGCTGGATTTGAGCTCTTTTTGTGTTTTCACTGTTTCACATTGCACTTGTGAAATCAGATTCAGGACCACAAGTGGAGTCCAAACTGTAGGGCTATTCGCTTTCCAACAGGAGTGCGGAAAGTCGGGCTACAATCAAGATTTTCGAAGGGAGAACAGTTAGATAAAGAAACATAATAAGGAACTAAAGAGAAGAACTACAATTGTGGACAACAACATGGCGCCTTGGTGTTCCTCATTCGACGGCCAAAGGGGGGTGATTTCCTTCGCTAGCCTTGTAAATCCAAAGGCAAGGCTGTCAAAGCTATCCAAGAATCCCCAAGGTAAGGTGATTGGAAGTAGAGTCAAGTGGTGAAACTTCCTACAAATGAGAGCTGGTGTAGAACTTTTGCCGGCGAGCTTTCGCACGTCGTTGAGTCCTGAGACAAAAAACAAGAAAAAAAAAATTTCCCTCTTTTTATTATTTTTCTTATTTTTTTTTTGTTTTATTTCTTTTTTTTTTCTATGAATGAATAAAAGTTATGTTGTTTTTTTTTGTCTTGTTTTTCTTTTTTTCTTTTCATTATTTTTTTTTTGTATATATGAAATAAACAAAGAAAAAAGACAATGAAATAAATAATTAAAAAAATATGCAAAAATAAAATAAAACAAATTAAAAATAAAATTGATCTTTTAACATCAGATTCCAAGACGATGTAGGGCATCAGATTGGTTATCCCTTATGTAACTTGTCTCAGACCAAATTTCTTTCATCCTACTCAACTGTTCCCTACTAAGGTAAACCTGTTTCATTTGCCCTGATGAAGATAGCTCCAAACCCTTACAAGGTTTCCCATTTTTTCTTCGAACGGAATTACAAGTGAATCTCCTATATCTATAACAACCAGCCAAGCCTTTCGCCTTCCCCAGACTGTGTATCATTCATTTCCTGCTCAAAGGCCTCTTCAATTTTCAACAAAATGATGAACTTGAGATCAAGAGGTAAGTTAAGATTTTTCACACAGCAAATCGCTTGAACACAAGACCAGATCATTAGTTGCCTCTAATGCAGCTCTAAGTTTAACATCTTTAGCCACACAAAGAGATAGATCAATTGGTTTGGTAAACATGGTCTATCAATGCTATGGACTCAATTGTCTTACTATCACGAATACCCTTTATGTATGGTTTCGAACACTGGCCATTTACTTTGAAAGTCTGACCATTACTTGGATTTTGAATTTCTATCATACCACTTCCGAATATTTCAATGACTACAAAAGGACAATCCCAAAGAGACCAGAGCTTACCAAGAAAGAGATGTAATTTAGAATTGAAAAGCCACAATTTTTGGTTAGGTTCAAAGGTTTTGCGATTGATGTGCTTATCATGTAATGCTTTGGTTTTGGCTTTGTAAAGCCTAGCATTTTCATAGGCATCATTTCGTATCTCATCTAGCTTATTAAGTTGAAGTTTTTGAGTTAATCTTCGAGTGGCCATATCGAAGTCAAACTATTTTAGAGCCCACAACACTCGGTGCTCTAAGTCAACTGGCAAGTGACATACTTTACCAAACACTATCATATAAGGGACATTCCTATAGGGGTCTTATAGGCTGTATTGTAGTCCCAAAGAGCATCAGTTAAACAAATCGACCAATCCTTCCTATCTGGCCTTACTATCTTCTCAAGGAAGTGTTTAATCTCCCAATTAGACACTTTTACCTGACCACTAGTCTGGGGATGATAAGAGGTACCCACTTTGTGAGAGATGGAATATTTTCAGCCCAAGGCTTTGAAAAACCGATTACAAAAGTGTTTTCCACCATCACTACTGATTGCTCGTGGAAAGCCAAATCAATAGAGTATAGTGTCATGAAAGAATTTGACAACAACTTTGTGATCATTTGTCCTAACTCTACCCACTTTGAGACAAAATCCACCGCTACAAGAATGTATTGATGCCCAAATGAAGGTAGAAATGGAGCCATAAAATCAATACCCCAAACATAAAAAAATTCATAACAAGGATTGAGGTCATTAGCATCATGTTACGATGGGATACGGAACTCATTTTCTGATAATTCAAACAAGTGCGACAAAAAACATGGGCATCTTTGAAAATGGTGGGCCAATAAAGCCCGCTTTTTAAAACTTTGGCAACTGTCTTTTGCCTACTAAAGTGACTTCCACAAGCTCCAGAATGACAAATGGTAAAAATGATATGGATTTCATTCGCAGGCACATACCGTCGAATCACTTTATCCGAACAATACTTGAATGACTCAGGATCCTCCCAAACATAGATTTTAATCTCCGCAAAGAAACAATCTCTATGTTGTTTAGACTAATGGTGTCATGACCCGAACCTGTCCTTATGGATTAAGGTCATAACCAGCCAGTAATCATGAGATTACCTATAGCCTCAAATGAGATTAAAGATATCTCAAAAGAAATAAAGGTGCCAAAATGGAAGCAGACTTAAGAATTTTGTCCAATGAGCTGTGCTTACATGGTATGTCAAAACATTTCCATATATGTCATAATAACTCACACCATGAACCAAAAAAAAACATTTTGTACATCCAAGATCATACAAACACATGGCCAACCAAACAAAAAGTTTATACACATACGTGATTCAACAGAACCACCAAGGTAGCAAAAGAGTAAAACAAAAAACAAAAACAAAGTCTTGTGTGTGAGACATCCAGACTAACTCCACAAAACTTGGACTTCTCTCACATTTTTCACTGAGGTTAGGATTGGACATATCTTTGCTCACCTACATACATATAAATAAGAGTAAGCAAAAGCCTAGTGAATAATACCAAAGTAAAGGGGTTAGATGAATGAGATTCACATTAAGTCATATTAAGTACATCGAACCCATGAATTTCATATACAAACGGCCTCAGGCCCATTTTAGGATTTTGTTGTACATGTCAAATAGCCTTGGGCCCATTTTAGATCCTTATCAAACATATCAGACGGCCTCAAGCCCATTGCGTAATTTTATCAAATTTATCAAACAGCCTGGGGCCCAATTCATATCAAACAACCTCAAGCATATTATTTCCCATACTCATATTTATGCGCATTTCATATTCATGATATCATGATCACCTTTCTGTTCAAACGGCCTTTGGCCCATTACATTCATATTCAAATGGCCGTTGGTCTATCAAAACATTTTAACGTATCAAATGGCCTCAAGCCCAATTCTCACATATTAAATGTGTCAAACAGCCTGAGGCCCAATTCATATCAAACAACCTTGGGCCCAAACCATGTTCTTCACAAAGCCTTATACAAACATTAGTCATATCGAATACTCATTCACAATTCAAATCAGCAAATCCATGAAACTTGTATAAAAGTAGCATTTGGCCAATACTATATCTTTACTAAGATATTACTCACAGTGGTCCATCGATGGATTTGCCCTCGTGGTTGACCCTACACATTTCATAACACATTGGGTCACGAGCAATTCAATCCGTTCTTAACTTGTTTATTTCTATTAGGCCTCTTTCTAATTCTTTTAATTCATTTACAATGCCCAATGCATGCCTAAGAGTGTTTAGAAATAAAAGATAGTGAAAAATAGAACATGAAATAACTTTTCAAAATTTCAAAAATAGGGCACTCTACTCTAGCGCAGCTTTGGTCGCTCGTGCATACTGTAAAACTCTGCAAAAGTACTGGTTGCTTCATTTTCATGCTCGAGCATAGCTTTTCTCACTCGAGCCAGGACTCAAAGATGTGAGTGGTCGCTCAAGCGCAACTCTTCTCGCTCAAGCTAACATCAATGTCTACAAAACTTCTGGTTACCTTTATTTTACGTTTGAGCGAGAACTTCCACGCTCAAGCGAAGGTGTTGAATTTTGGAAATTTTAGCTCATTGTGTGAGCTTCAAAACACATATCTGAGACCAAAATCATGCATGACTTACCCAAAAACTTCATAAACATGTATTTGAACACTAATACTTGATGAATTACATTTCTTATACACAAAACTTCATGAATTTGGCAAATCATTGTTCAAACTACCATGCAAGCATGAATCCAAACTTAAACTCTTTTCTATCGTCATCAAGATATGGATTTGAGCTCTATAGCTTCAAAAGTCATGCAACCATGTTCCATAATCCTATAATTCATGGATGCATGTCTAAAATAACTACCAATTCTACATGTTTAACATGCTTCAAGCTCAAATGTACATAATCATGGTGAATACATACATACATGTATATACAAACTTCAATTTCATTATATTCAAGTCAAGTCTCATTCTTAGCTTTATTTTGTTTTTGAATTCACATAACCATGATCTTCAACACATAAATTAGAGTTTAACTACTCACTTGAAGCTTCAATTCTTCCAAATTTAACTAATCTCTTGAGCCTAGCTTCCAAATTCCCAAGCTTTGAGCCAAAATCCACAACTTGTGCTCTCTTTCTCTCTCTCTCTCTCTCTCTCTCTCTCTCTCTCTCTCTCTCTCTTTCTCACTCTCTCTCTAGAGTGTAATTCAGCCAAGTATGAGAAAAGGGCTCAAGTGTGAGCTCATATGCATTTATAAGCTAGACTAACCAACATTACTAATCCAAGCTTAGTATTAATGAATTAGGCTCAATTAATCATTAAATTAATCTAATTATTTTGATCCGAATCAATTTTTAATTAAATCTCACCGCAGGCTTTAAAAATCATGCTAATCGCAAAACTACGGTAAATTTCTGTTTTTGTCGCCTCTACGGCCGTCAATTTAATCTTATTGCAGAAAATCAAACAGATTTTTCTACAGTGAATAGATAGAAATTCAAAAACACATATAGTCATATAATTGGCACTCAAAATCATATCAGGCGCATAATACAATCATAATTAGGATTAATTAACATAACACAGAACAGGGTTATCACAAATGGATAGGAAGTTGAATAATTGCCAAGTAATTCACAATGTAAGCGAACCACAGAGGATTTACTTGTGACACAACCAAAAGTTGCTCATCTGGAAAGGAATCGTGCAAAGATGATAGGTCACTAGTGTACTCAATCGAAATACGAGAGAGATGATCTGTTACCACATTCTCAAAACCTTTCTTATCTTGACTCTCAAGATCAAATTCTTGTAATAAAAGGATCCATTTAATCACCTAGTTTTAGTCTCTCTGTTGGAAAGTAAATGCCACAAACCAACATGATCAGTGATGGCTACAACCTTAGAACCAAGCAGATATGATTGAAATTTGTCTAGGGCAATGACAATTGCTAGCAACTCTTTTTTAGTGGTGGTATAGTTCAATTGGGCATTATTAAGAGTCTTACTAGCATAGTAAATGACCTGAGACTTTTTGTTTAGTCTTTGGCCTACGATTGCACCAACTACATAGACAGATGTATCACACATGTTTTCGAAGGGTAAGGACAAATGAAGTGACTGTATGATTGGGGCTACAGATAGAGCAGCCCGTAATTTTTCAAATGCTGCTAGACATGCATCATCAATGACAAAAGGGGTGTCCTTAATTAGAAGACTGCACTAAGGGCATGAAATCTTGCTGAAATCTTTGATGAATCTACAGTAGAAACTAGCGTGCCCTAGGAAAGAACGTACTAGACGTACAAAAGTAGATAGGGGAAGGCTAGAAATTAGATTGACTTTTGCTTTGTCAATCTTTATTCCTCGCTTTGGCAGAATGTGACCGAACACGATACCCTCTTGAACCATAAAATGACTCTTCTCCCAACTAAGGACAAGGTTGGTTTGTATGCAACGCTTAAGAACCTTAGTTAAGTTTTGAAGACACTACTCAAACGATGGGCCAAAAAATGAGAAGTCATTCATGAAAATTAAAAAAAAAAAAATTCTACCATGTTAGAAAAGATAGCCATCATGCTTCTTTGAAAGGTCGTTGGTGCATTACACAAGCCAAATGGCAAACGCAGGTAGGCAAATGTACGAAAAATGCAAGTGAAAGTTGTTTTCTCTTGGTCATCTGGAAAGACTAGCACTTGATTGTATCCAAAATAGCCATCTAGAAAACAATAAAAACTCTGACCCACTAACCACTCAAGGATTTGACCAATGAAGGGCAATGGAAAGTGATCCTTCCTAGTCATGGAGTTGAGTTTTCTATAGTCAATACAGATGCGCCACCTAGTAGTGGTACTTGTAGAAATTAGTTCACCGCTCTCATTTTCAACCACTGTGATTCCTAACTTCTTTGGTATAACCTGTGTAGGACTGACCCACTTGCTATCAAAGATGGGGTAAATCATACCCACATCTAACATTTTCACCACTTCCTTTTTCACTACTTCTTTCATGTTGGGATTCAATCTCTGTCGCATCTCACGTGAAGGTTTTGCATTCTCTTCAAGATAAATGTGGTGCATGCAAACAGAGGGATCAATTCCCTTCAAATCAGCCACTAACTGCCCCATAGAACTCTTATACTCCTTAAGCACACTTAAAAGGGAACACTCTTGCTCACTAAAAAGGTTAGATGCGATAATCATATGAAGAGTGCCATCAGCCCCCAAGAAAGAGTATTTAACTGAAGCTGGAAAGGGTTTCAACTTAAGTTTTGGTGGTGACTCAGTGGAAGGTAATGTTGGCTCACTAGAGATGGTAGGTAGAAGCTCAAATCGGGGTTCCCAGGGTTGAAAGTTCAGGTGAGAGTCAAGAAAACCATTGACCTCCTCAATGGATTTGTCAATATCATAGTTCTCAAACCCAAAATGAGTGAGACATGCCTCTAAAGGATCTGTTGAGAGAGTAGATGAAAGAATGTCCTCCACCAATTCATCAACCACATCAACTACAAAACATTCACTATCATTGGAAGGGTGTTGGGATGCGTGAAACACATTCATCTTGACTTGCATATTTTCAAATGATACTTCCATCACTCTCATCTTACTGTATGCATTGGTTGTGGCAGTGGCTAAGAACGGTCGTCTTAAGGTGATTGGGATCTCTTTCCTATCAGTTAATGCAGGTTCCATGTTAAGGACAAGGAAATCAACAGGAAAGTAGAACTTATCGACCTTAATTAGGACATCCTCAAGTATGCTATGAGGGGTTTTGAGGGAACAATTAGCTAACTGAAGAGTCACTGATGTAGGCTTCAACTCACCAAACCTAAGTTCCTCGTACACTGAATAAGAAAGAAGGTTGACACTAGCACCTATCTCAAGAAGTGCCTTTTCAATTGAATGTTCACCTATGACACCTGAAATGATAAGTGGACCAAGATCTTTAAGCTTAGGGGTAATGTTGTTGGTCAAAATGGAACTGACCTGGTTAGTGAGTAGGATCTTTTTGGTCACATGGGTCATGGATTTACACTTTTGAGTGCACATGTCATTGAGAAATTTGAGGGTACTTGTTTAATTGCCTCCAACAGGGGAGATTGATTTTCACTTGTTTAAACACCTCCATCATTCCCTCTGTAGATGCCTACTTTTTCTTATTGAAAGGAGAGGATCATTTCAGAAGACTCAGGGGAGGACTTTTAGGCTTATTACTTTGCTTTGGTGAATTTCAGGTCTGACTACCTTGCCCACCCACTTTTTCATTGGTCCCGTATGTTCAATTTTGGTAGTTCTCTACCACTCCTAAGAGTCATGACAACTTGGATTTGCTCTATGTTCTTGCCATTAGATAATTCCACCCCATACTACCCTTTTGGATTTTTGATTGGCTGACTAAGCAATTGTCATTCGTCTTTCTTACGCAAGGTGTTAGCCAGTTGGCCAATTTGGATCTCAAGTTTTAAAATGGACTGGGAGTGGGAATGGATAAGTTGGTTTGTAGACTACAAGAGTTATAACACTGTTTCTTCAAAGGTTGAACATTTCTGAGGAGGATATTGGTATGACTGTTGAGACATAGGCTGTTAGAGAGGTAGATTAGTAGAATTTTGGAAATTCTACCATGGTGGAGTTGGAACATAGGAATTTCCTTGTGGTTGTGAGCGCTAAGAAAAATTTGGATGGTGTCTCCATCCTGGGGTATAGGTGTTTGAGAATGTATCATTACCCGATTTAGAAAAACTGTTGGCCGCATCGACATGCTCTGGAATCGACTCAGGATATTGAGTGCTGATGGGCACTCGACTGCACAGTGGATAAGACTTAAACAAATTATATAAGTCTCTTGGTATGGCGGTTGTGTTGGTTGTGAAGAAATGTGTCCTACTGCTAACAGTTGATGCACTTTTCTAGACAATAGTTTGACTTTCTGCGCAATATTTGCACTATGACCTACCTCATATAGACCACCTCGCTTCGTACCACTAAGGGTTGGTTGCTTCTCATGTCGAGTGGCAAAAGGATAGTCTTGATTGTTGTAGACACTGCATGATGATTAGGCAAACAAAAACTAATCGATTCGATCCACACTTTTTGCCATACAAAGCTTCATATGGTGCCATACCGATGTTGGAGTGAAAACTGTTATTGTATACAAATTCAGCTAGTGGCAAATAATTCTCCCAACTCCCTTGAAAATCTAAAACACACATTCTGAGCATGTCTTCCAAAGTCTGCATGGTCCGTTCTAATTGCCCATTTGTTTGTGGATGGAACGCGGTACTGAATCTCAATTCTGATCCCATTGCTCTTTGCAAGCTTTTCCACAATCTAGACACAAATTTCGAATCTCTATCCGACACAATAAACACCGAAACTCCATGTAAACGAACAATCTAATGAACATATATAGTGGCTAATCTATAAGCATCAAAAGTAGTCTTCACATGTAGAAAATGTGCAAATTTGGTTAGTCGATCAACTATAACCCAAATAGAATCCATACCTCTAGGAGTCCAATGTAGGCTAACAACAAAGTCCCTGGTTACATGCTCCTACTTCCATTTTGGAATAAGAAGAGGTTAAAGTAGACCGCCTGATTTCTAATGTTCAGCTTTAACTTGCAACATTAAAGGCACTTGAACACATACTCTGCGATCTTTTTCTTCATTTTGGGCCACCAATAGCTTTGCTTCAAGTCCCGATACATTTTATTAGCATGTAAAATATTGACTCTAATTCCACCTCAAATAGTATAAATGATGCTCAAAGTCATGAAGCTCAACAAAATTATGCATGCATGTGTGATTTCGCACTCAATTCTTCATGTTTAACATGCCTCATGCTAGATTATACAATTTCATGGAAATTCTTTACATGCATGAATATATTGACTTCAATTTCACCATACACCATTCAAATCTTGTTCTTGATTACCAATTTTCTTTGAATTCATATAATTTTAAGCTTAAACTCATGAATTAAGGGTTGGTTACTCACCTAGAAGCTCCAATCCTTCCAAATATAGGTAAATCTTGAGCTAGTCCACCTAGTTCTTGAATACCTTTGCAAATTCTTCAAGGATGTGCCCTCTCTCTCTCTCTTTAAATTAAAACATGTGTATAAATGTCATAACCCGAACTCGCCCCTGAAAGATTGAGGTCATAACCGGTCAGTAATCATAAGATTATCTACGGCCTCAAACAGAATAAGACACATATTATAGTAATAATAAAGGGGCCAAAACGGAAGCAGACTTAGAAAATTTTGTCCAATAAGTTGTGCTTACATGGCATGTCAAAACATTTCCATATATGTAATAATAACTCACACCAAATCAAAATAAACATTTGTACATCCAAAATCATACAAACATATGGCCTGCCAAATAGAGAGTTTATATACATAGTTGATCCCACGGATCCACCAAGATAGCAAAAGAGTGAAACAAAAGAACAAAGACAGTGTCTCATGCGTGAGACATTCGGGCTGACTCCACAAAACTCGAACTTCTCTTACAATCTTCACTGAGACTGGGGTTGGGCATCTCTTTGCTCGCCTACATACATATAAATAAGAGTGAACGAAAACCCAGTGAATAATACCAAAGTAAAGGGGTTAGATGAATGAGATTCACATTAAGTCATATTAAGTACATTGAACCCATGAATTTCATATACAAATGGCCTCAGGCCCATTTTATGATTTTGTTGTATGTGTCGAATGGTCTTCGGCCCATTTTAGATCTTTATCAAACATATCAGATGGCCTTAGGCCCATTGCATAATTTTGTCAAATTTATCAAACAGCCTCAGGCCCAATTCATATCAAATGACCTCGAGCCCATTATTTCCCATACTCATATTTATGCGCATTTCATATTCATGATCATAGATCACCTTTTTGTTCAAATGGCCTTTAGCCCATCAAAACATTTTAACATATCAAACGGCCTCAGGCCCAATTCTCACATATTAAACGTATCAAATGGTCGCAGGCCCAATTCATATCAAACATGTCGAATGGGCTCAAGCCCAATTCATATCAAACGGCCTTAGGCCCAAATCATGTTCTTCGCAAAGCCTTATACAAACATTAGGCATATTGAATACTCATTCACAATTCAAATCAGCAATCCATGAAACTTGTGCAAAAGTAGCATTGGGAAAATAACGTACTTAAAGGTATCTTTACTAAGATATTACTCACAGTGTTCCATCGATGGATTTTCCCTCGTGCTTGACCCTACACATTTCATAACACATTGGGTCACAAGCAATTCAATTCATTCTTAAATTGTTTATTTCTCTTAGGCCTCATTCTTATTCTTTTAATTCATTTACAATGCCCAATGCATGCCTAAGAGTGTTTAGAAATAAAAGATAGTGAAAAATAGAACATGAAATAACTTTTCAAAATTTCAAAAATAGGGCACTCTACTCTAGCGCAGCTTTGGTCGCTCGTGCATACTGTAAAACTCTGCAAAAGTACTGGTTGCTTCATTTTCATGCTCGAGCATAGCTTTTCTCACTCGAGCCAGGACTCAAAGATGTGAGTGGTCGCTCAAGCGCAACTCTTATCACTCGAGCTAACATCAATGTCTACAAAACTTCTGGTTACCTTTATTTTACAGTTGAGCGAGAACTTCCACGCTCAAGCGAAGGTGTCAAATTCTGGAAATTTTAGCTCATTGTGTGAGCTTCAAAACACATATCCGAGACCAAAATCATGCATGACTTACCCAAAAACTTCATAAACATGTATTTGAACACTAATACTTGATGAATTACTTTTCTTATACCCAAAACTTCATGAATTGGCAAATCATTGTTCTAACTTCCATGCAAGCATGAATCCAAACTTAAACTCTTTTATGTCATCATCAAGACATGGATTTGAGCTCTATAGCTTCAAAAGTCATGCAACCAAGTTCCATAATCCTATAATTCATGGATGCATGTCTAAAATAACTACCAATTCTACATGTTTAACATGCTTCAAGCTCAAATGTACATAATCATGGTGAATACATACATGCATGTATATACAAACTTCAATTTCATTATATTCAACTCAAGTCTTATTCTTAGCTTCATTTTGATTTTGAATTCACATAACCATGATCTTGAACACATAAATTAGAAGTTAATTACTCACTTGAAGCTTCAATTCTTCCAAATTTGACTAATCTCTTGAGCCTAGCTTCCAAATTCTCAAGCTTTGAGCCAAAATCCACAACTTGTGCCCGCTCTCTCTCTCTCTCTCTCTCTCTCTCTCTCTCTCTCTAGAGTGTAATTCAGCCAAGTATGAGAAATGGGCTCAAGTGTGAGCTCATATATTAATCTCCCATGCATTTATAAGCTAGACTAACCAACATTACTAATCTAAGCTTAGTATTAATGAATTAGGCTCAATTAATCATTAAATTAATCTAATTATTTTGATTAGAATCAATTTTTAATTAAATCTCACCGCAGGCTCTAAAAATCATGCTAATCTCAAAACTATGGTCAATTTCTATTTTTGTCGCCTTCACGGCCTTCAATTCAATCTTATAACAGAAAATCAAACAGATTTTTCTACATTGAACAGATCAAAATTAAAAAACACATATAATCATATAATTGGCACTCAAAATCATATCAGGCACATACTCACAATCATAAATAAGATTAATTAACATAACACAGAACAGGGTTGTCACAAATGGGCAGGAAGTTGGATAATTGCCAAGTAATTCACGATGTAAGCAAACCACAGAGGATTTACTTGTGACACAGCCAAAAGTTGCTCATCTGGAAATGAATCGAGCAAAGATCATAGGTCACTAGTGTACTCAACCAAAATACGAGAGAGATGATCTGTTAACACATTCTCAAAACCTTTCTTATCTCGACTCTCAAGATCAAATTCTTGTAATAAAAGGATCCACCTAATCACCTAGTTTTAGTCTCTCTCTTGGAAAGTAAGTTCCACAAACCAACATGATCAGTGGTGGCTACAACCTTAGAACTAAGCATATATGATTGAAATTTGTCTAGGACAATGACAACTGCTAGCAACTCTTTCTTAGTGGTGGTATAGTTCAATTGGGCATCATTAAGAGTCTTACTAGCATAGTAAATGACATGAGACTTGTTGTTCAGTCTTTGGCCTAAGATTGCACCAACTACATAGTCAGATGTATCACACATGCTTTCGAAGGGTAAGGACAAATCGGGTGACTGTATGATTGGGGCTACAGATAGAGCATCCCGTAATTTTTTAAATGCAGCTAGACATGCATCATCAAAGATAAAGGGGGTGTCCTTAACTAGAAGACTGCACCAAGGGCATGAAATCTTGTTGAAAACTTTGATGAATCTACAATAGAAACTAGCGTTCCCTAGGAAAGAACGTACAAGACGTACAAAAGTAGGTAGGGGAAGGACAGAAATTAGATTGACTTTTGGTTTGTCAATCTTTATTCCTTGCTTTGACAGAATGTGACCTAACACGATACCCTCTTGAACCATAAAATGGCTCTTCTCCCAACTAAGGACAAGGCTAGTTTCTATGTAATGCTTAAGAACCTTGGTTAAATTTGGGAGACACAACTCAAACGATGGGCCAAAAATCGAGAAGTCATTCATGAAAATTTTAAAAAAAAGTTCTACCATGTTAGAAAAGAGAGCCATCATGCTTCTTTGAAAGGTCGTTGGTGCATTACACAACCCAAATGGCATACACAGGTAGGCAAATGTACGGAAAATGCAACTGAACGTTGTTTTCTCTTGGTCATCTGGAAAGACTAGCACTTGATTGTATCCAAAATAGCCATCTAGAAAACAATAAAAACTCTGATCCACTAACCACTCAAGGATTTGATCAATAAAGGGCAATGGAAAGTGATCCTTCCTAGTCATGGAATTGAGTTTTCTATAGTCAATACAGATGCGCCACCTTGTAGTGGTACGTGTAGAAGTTAGTTCACCGCTCTCATTTTCAACCACTGTGATTCCTGACTTCTTAGGTACAACCTATGTAGGACTGACCCACTTGTTATCAGAGATGGGGTAAATGATACCCACATCTAACATTTTCACCACTTCCTTTTTCACTACTTCTTTCATGTTGGGATTCAATCTCTATCGCATCTCATGTGAAGGTTTTGCATTCTCTTCAAGATAAATGCGGTGCATGTAAACATAGGGATCAATTTCCCTCAAATCAGCCACTGACCACCCTATGGAACTCTTATGCTCCTTAAGCACACTTAAAAGGGAACACTCTTGCTCACTAGATAGGTTAGATGCGATAATCATATGAAGAGTGTCATCAGCCCCCAAGAAAGAGTATTTAAGTGAAGCTGGAAGGGGTTTCAACTTAAGTTTTGGTGGTGACTCAGTAGAAGGTAATGCTGGCTCACTAGAGATGGCAGGTAGAAGCTGAAATCGGGGTTTCCAGGGTTGAAAGTTCAGGTGAGAGTCAAGAAAAGCATTGACCTCCTCAATGGATTTGTCAATATCATAGTTCTCAAACCAAAAATGAGTGAGACATGCCTCTAAAGGATCTGTTGAGATGATAGACGGAAGAATGTCTTCTCATCAACCAACTTATCAACCACATCAACTACATAACATTCTTCCTCATTAGATGGATGTTAGGATGCATGAAACACATTCATTTTGACTTGCATGTTTTCAAATGATACTTCTATTATGCCTATTTTACAATTGATGTATGCATTGGTTGTGGCTAAGAAAGGTTGCCCTAAGATGACTGGGATTTGTTTCTTATCAGGTATGATAGGTTCCATGTCAATGACAAGGAAATCACCAGGAAAGTGGAACCTATCAACCTTAACCAGAACATCCTCAAGTATGCCACGAGGAGTTTTTAGGGAATGATCAGCTAACTCAAGAGTCACTGATATAGGTTTCAACTCACCAAGCCCAAATTCCTTACACACTAAATATGGAAGAAGATTGACACTAGCACCTAAGTCAAGAAATGCCTTATCAATCAAGTGATTACCAATGATACAAAAGATGGTAGGTGCACTTGGATCTTTAACCTTAGGGGCAGTGTTATTGGTCAGAATGGAACTCACTTGTTTAGTGAGTAGAATCTTTTTGGTGATATGGGTCTTGGTATTACGCTTTTGTGTGCACAAGTCTTTGAGAAATTCGGCATATGATGGTACTTGTTTAATCACCTCTAACAAGGGGAGATTGATTTTCAACTGTTTGAACACCTCAATCATTGCCTCAATAGATTCCTTTCTCTTACTGAAGGGAGAAGAGGCATCTAAACATTATGGAAATGGTGCTTTTGGCACATAGGGTGCCATAAGCTCACATGGTGGTCTCAGGGAAAGACTATTGTTTTTAGTCTTATCGCTTTGTTGTGGTGGGTTTGGACTTTGACTACACCTTTCACCCATGTTTGTCATTGTTCCATTAGTTCGGTTTGGTATTTCTAGACCACTCCTAAGAGTCATGACCAATTGAATTTGCGATATGTTCTTGTCATTAGCTAATTCCACCCCATACTACCCCTTTGGATTTTTGTCTAGCTAACTAGGCAATTGTCCTTCCTCCTTCTTCCTCAATGTGTTAGCCATTTGGCCAATTTAGGTCTCAAGTTTTGCAATGGGTTGGCCATGAGAATGGACAAGCTGGTTTGTAGCCTGCAAAAGTTCTAACAAATCTTCCTCGAAAGGTAAATTTTTTCTAGGAGGATATTGGTGTGACTGTTGAGACACAAAATGGTAGAAATTGATTAGCAAAATTTTGAAAATTCTGCCTTATTGGAGGTGGAACATAGGAATTTTCGTGTGATTGTGAACGCCAAGAAAAGTTTAGATGGTTTCTCTATCCAGGGTTATAGGTGTTCGAAAATGGATCATTACCTGATTTAGAGAAACTGTCGACTACATTAACATGCTCTGAATCTAACTTGGGACATTGAAGTGTTGATGGACACTCGGTCTCACAGTGCATGACACTTAAACAAATTGACAAGCCTCTTGATAAGGAGGTTGTGCGGGTCGCGAAGAAATGTATCCTATTGCTAACAGTTGATCCAATTTTTTAGATAACATTTCAACTTGATGAGCAATATCAACACTATAATTTACCTCATACAAGCCACTTCACTTTGTACCACTAAGGGTTGGTTACTTTTCATACCGACAGGCAGATGCACGGTGCATGGAGTTTTCACTCAGATTTTCAAACAACTCCCAAGCCTCTATGTCACTCCTATTCATAAATGTCCCACCGTAGCCTGAATCGACCATTTGCTTAAATGAGTCGGTCAAACTAGAATAAAAGATGTAAACAAGTTGCTATTAGGCTATCTCTTGATGAGGACATTGATGTAGTACATCCCAAACCCTTTCCCAACTCTCATGGAAGTGCTAACTATCAATTTGAGAAAAATTGTTGATGCAGGCATTAACTAATTGGTTTTTCCTATTTAAAAATATTTGTCCAAGAATTTTTGCCTCATTTGGCCCCAGGTTGTGATACTGTTTGCGGGTAAGGATTTTAGCTAGCGCTCGGCCTTGTCCTTAAGTGAAAAGGGAAAGTGTGTGAGAGTTGAGGCATACATAGCATTCAAGCATCTAATTATGTTAAGAAACATCTTCATCTTATTAACATAATGCCAATGGTATGTTTTCTAAGTAGAAATTATGAAATTATAAAGGAAACTTTGGAGACTTTGAAGAGTTTTAAAGTGGGAAGCCTTAGTATATGATGGAAACTTAGGGAGGTTACTTGAATTGCTAATTTGAACATCTAGGTAATTTAGAAAACCTTAAGTGAAGAGCTTAATGGACTTAGTCTTATGAATAGAGCCTAATGGGTGCTTAATCAAAAATAAAGTAGGATTAGTGAAAATTAAACAAGATTAGTTTGAGCCTAAATGAGATTAATTAGACCAAACTAGATTAGAATTATGGCATGGTTAATTAGAATAAAGCTTGATTAATTAGACTAACAAGGTAATTGTTAACTAAACTAATTAGGTAGTACAAAAGAGAAGGAATTAGAAAGATGGAGAGGAATTGAGAGAGTTGAGAGCCTTGAGAGCTCGAGAGAAAAGAAGGAGAAAAAGGATAGAAAAAGAAAGGAAAAATCAAAGGAATCTAGAAGCCTAGAAATCCAAAGAAAATCACATGGAGGTAAAGAATCTAACCCTCTGTCATAGTATGTAATCAAAATACAACTATAAATTCATTTAGGATGATTTTTGAAAAGATTAATGGAAGGAAAAATGAAATAGATTGAACTGTAGGAAAAGGTTTGATGAATGGATGTGAGAGCATGTTTTGAGTTGTTTTACCAAAGATTTGAGCCATAGAAGTGTTAAGTCATAAGTTTCTACCAATTCATCACCCTTAGGAACCCTTGAATCTTGCTATGAAATATTAAAAAGGAAGAGGTAATAGAAAGTTAGGAAAGATATGAATTCCTGATCAAATCTTATCTTTTCATTGTTTTTGCCCCAAAATCACTAAAATAAATGAATTTTTATACATCATGCATATTATATCTTTAAGGACCATGCATATCATGTTTGGGGGTTTAAAATGCAGGAAATCCAGGTAGAACCGCCTAAGAACAGCCAAGAATACAGCAGGTTCACGAACTGTAAATTCTACTCTACAGACGACCACTTGAGCAGTGGAAAGACTGCTCAAGCAGATTAAGCCAACTTCCAGCACTTTGTTTTGCAGACTTGAGATTCTGGGAACCTCATTTTTAGGCTCGAGCCACCATATAACCACTTGAGATAACTATTTTCATATAAGCCCATCGCTCGAGCACTTAGACGACTGCTTAAGCGGTCTGCCAAGTCCAACCCAAATTTGACAAACACTCATATGGTCATATTTTCTTTCCTTATTTCTTCTAAGCATTTGTATACGTGATTTATGGTCAATTCAAGATTTGAATCAAGTTAGAAACCGATTAAAACCATGTTTAGTTAGGGAAGAAAAGCTAAGAAAAGATAGTTAATCGTTTTGTTTATGTTTCATCAATGTTTGCATTTGAATTATGTAGTTTGAGCCGTAAGGAGGTTAAGTCGAGCACAAGCCATCTGTGAGTAATACTATTGTAACATTATGTTCAAAGATTGTTTTAGAAAGCTTAATACTATGCAATGATTTATGAAATTCTATTTTGCACATGAATGAACGAATGTCCTCTATTTTGTTAAAATTATGGATGGCATCCGTAGATAGTCCCAGTCATTGGGGGACAGTCTAAATATACCATAACCTTATTTGAGCTCCATTGCCACCAAAGTATGGATTATCTAATTGTGCCCAAGTCAATTATTCCATTAAGAGGCTCTTTGGATGTACCATTTATCATGAAATGTTTATTCACGCTAAATGCTATACAAAATGTTTTGCGAATGCTATTTGAAATTTGTTCATTCACCATCTTACTATTGTATTATTCATTGGGTTTGGCTCATCTTTTATCTATGTATGTAGGTGACCAAGAGGAGGAGCACCGGTAGTGGTCGTGGACTTGTTATGGAGTATTTTATTTAATTTCATTTTATTTTTATTTAGATCTTTTGATATTTTGGAAGGGAAGTTTCGGAAGACGAGCTTTATATGTAAACAAGTTTTTGCATGTATGGATGTTTCCTTATACTTTCTTTTGTATTTGTAAATGATGTAAATTATATAGGATATAACCAATAAAGTCGTGTGCTTCTTATGATACTTATGCACTACTCTATGCAGCTTTCTTTTCGTGCTCCTTTCAGATACGATAGCCGTACAGTTCAGATTCCCGTGGTTTTGAATCTAATTTCACAAGTGCAATGTGAAATAGATAAACATAAATAAGTCCAAATTCGGAAAAATCTTTTAGAAAATCGATTTTGAATCAAAATGCCAAAAATGGACTACTTTACTAGATTACAGAGTCACCCCCTAAATATTTCTAGAAAATTTAGGAAACCCACGACTCGTGCCAAAGGCCACATGTTCGTCATCACCAAAGTGCCTCGGCTCAGGAACTTAGGTATGAGAGGGGAAGGTCATGAATTGAGCACCACACTCACCCGATCAAAGATCGACTTCTACTAATCATGATGTGATTTTTATTTACATTATATGCTCTTGTTCCGATTATTAGGCTAATTTACAATGTGTTGCACACAAGTATAAACTAATTTACAAAAGTTGGAACACTTTGATCTTATGTTTGTTTTGAAAAGTGTTTGAATATGCACCACTTGAAAAAGTGATCTCATAAATACTTTAAACAAATTATCCCAACTTAAGCAATTAGCCTTCATCCACAGCTGTAGAGAACCCATTTTTGACGACCCTTACGACTTGGACGTCATCGCTTGCGCACCCAATGATGAGTCTATATGCTTGTCAAGTGCTCAAAGTCCTCAGCGAAATGCCATAGCTTTGAGCATTTCAAACCTTGCACCCATGTTGCCTTTATTTTGGACCAAACCCAGTGGTCTTCAAGCCTGCAACCTTTGGTGGCCTATCGACCACCTCTAGGGGCAGTCAGCCATCACTCTCGGCTGCCGGCCACCGGTGATGGTCGGTCAGCCACCAATGTGTTTTGTAGATATTTTGTGACAGTTGTGCTAGCTGTTTGCACAAATGCTTGCATCTGCTCCCACGTGTATGGCTGGATGTTCTTGAGCGAAATTCATGTTTTCTATATATAGAGGACCTCCCTCTCATGTTTTAAGGTTAGAAAAAGTTTGGAGCAAAATTTTTCCTCTCTCTCTCTCTACAATTCTCTCTCTCTTGCAAATTTCTACACTCTTGCCTACATATCCTTAACCTTTGCCTATACACTCTAAACTAAACCTTCTCATCTTTGATCTAAGGTGTCTTTGAGCTTTGTTGGAGCTCTTGAGGATGTGTTTGCTTGGTTTTATGGCTTGGAATTGACTTCCTCTTCAAGAGGTATAAGGCTTTGCCTCTTTACTTGCTTTAAATAATCTTTTTCTTGCAATTTTCTAGGTGTTTTTGGGCTATAAAAACTCTGTATTTTTGGGCTGAAACTTGGGTTTTAAGGCCATTAATGGTTGAGGGGTGGTTCACCATTCTGTGCACCTTATTTCGAAGGCCTTTTCCCTTGTGTTTTCCATCCCTTTACCGTCCGATTTTGAGCTTTTAAACACTATTTTTCAGAGTTATTTTAGTAGCCAAAATCATGTTTTAAAGTCCAAATTTGGAGGGGTTAGCCTCCCCTCCTAGTGTTTTGCTTACTAGCCTAGCTTGTGCTATGTTTTAGCTTATTTATCTAGTTATTTTTGTCTTAATTCTAGCAAGTTTTAGGACTGTTTTTAGACTTTTTTTAGCGCTATTTTTGGTTGATAGTTTCATTTGAGCTTTGGTTTGCATGCTTGCAGTGTAATTGTCCTCATGAGTTTGGTGTTTTAGGCCTTAGACACCATTTTATTTGAGTTGATTACACTTATTTATGGCTTTCCATACTTGTGATCACTCTTAATCATCTCTGCAACATCCCTCCTTTCTTGGCTTTTGTTTTGCTTTGAAAGTGGTTCAAACTACTTGTTTGTTTAAGGATGAGATTGAGATGTCATGCTTAATGGTTTAATCTTTTTGTGGGTTCATTACCAATGGTATGATATCTCTTTCATGCCCAAAGCAACTCTTGGTTTGAGCCATCTTTCCATTAGAGGACCTTAAACTCACCTTTGGACTTAATGAATTAAAGGATGGTTGGTAATTAAAAGGAAGTAATTAAAATCTGACTAAAATGGTGCAAGATAAGAATTTGTTTTGTGTTCAACTGGATGTTAATTGAACACATGGAAGCTTGAGGTATTTCATACTCATTAGTGATGAAATGGTTCAAGTTTCCAAGGTCACCACTTCCCTTGATCAATTCATGAAAGGAAGGAGGTTAGAGTCTTATTTTGTTGCATTTATTGAACTTGCACTCTTTGATTCATAAGCCATCATGCAATGAAATTGCTTGAGTTGATGGTTTGTGGACCAAGTTTACTACTCATTTGATTTGTTCATCATAAGGAGGGGTGAATTGTGCAAACAAACCCTTGAGAATACCCTGTGGATGCTCTGTTTGTTCTCTATTGCAAAAAGATGAACTGTGTAACAGTGGCCGGCAGGCCATCACTGGTGGCCGGCAGGCCCTCATTCCTGGCTGATCAGCCACTAATGCAAAATCCAGCAGTGTGTGTTTTAGCAGAGCAGAGCTATTCTGGAAGTGGACAAAGGTGTAAGTGTTCTACTGTGCAACAGAGACCTTCTGGAAGCAATGTAGTGGCCTTTTCGGAAGGAAACCAAGCACATGCATGAGCATTCCTCGCATACCAAGCATGTTTAAATTTCAATATTTAGTTTAGATATTTGTTGTAATTAATTAGTTATAGCTAGTTAATTTTGTAAAGTGTTGTAATTAATTAGTTAGTTAACTAGTTGTTCGATTTTGTCTTGTAATTATTTTAGTTAACTAGAATAGTTAATTCATTTGTTGTAATAATTAGTTAAGTAGTTTAGCTAATTTACTTTGTGTTGTAATAATTAGCTTAGCCTTAGCTAGTTAGCTAATTAGTTCATTCGAACTCTCCTTTGTAAGAGCGCAATGTTGTAATAACTTGTGTGTCTTCCAACCTCACGTCTTTCTCCTTTTTATTTACTAGATTATGATGGTTAGTTTAGGGACATCATGTTTTGTTTAGCATACTTCATGCTTGCATCCATTTGTATTGCATGCACCAAGGCTCGGTTCATTATTCTAACTTGCATTGTTAGTTTAATACTTTTTTCAAAACGTGCTTAGACCGCATGCTATCAACTCAATTTATATGCCATATTAGTAGCCGAGCCTAGCAATTTCATATCGCATGTGTTGCATTAGTCATGTTGCATTAGTTAAAGCATGCATTTTTCTAACTCTGCTCTTTTGCCTTGCCTTAGAGTACTAGGTGAGCATTTTTCGCTTTAGCATAATTGCACGAATTTGATTGTTGCCATGTCTAGCATGCTTGCCATGAGGCTGAATTCTTAAGTGTTATAAATTGCTTGAATGCATGTGGATGAAGGCTAGTTGCTTGAAGTGGAATAATTTAAGTAATGTTTATATGCCATCACTTTTTCAAGTGGTACATATTCGAAATAATTTTCAAATCAAAATGAATCAAGTGTTCCAATTCTTGCAAGTTAGTCTATACTTGTGTGTGCGCATCACATAGTAATGCTAGCCTAATAAACCGGAACAAGAGCATATAATGTACATAAGATTCATATCATGATTAGTAGAGGCCGATTTTTGATCAAGCGAGTGGGGGTGCTCAATTCATGACCTTCCCTTCTCGTACCTAAGTTCCCCAGCCAAGAAAATCTTGGTGATGACGGACACGTGGCATTTGGCACGAGTCATGGGTTTCTTAAATTTCCCCAAAAAAATATTTAGGTGGCGACTCTGTATTTGGCAAAGTAGTCCATTTTGGCAATTTGATTCAAAGTCGATTTTTCAAAAGATTTGCCGGATTGGGACTGTTTGGTATTTAACTATTTCACATTGCAGTTGTGAGATCAGATTTAGAACCGCGGGAGTCCGATGCTGTAGGGCTTATTCGTCTTCCAAAAGGGGGCGCGAAAAAGTCGAGCTACAGTTTCTGGCGACTCTGCTGGGAAATTTAGAGAACTTGACTTGAAATTCATGATAAGAAATTTAATCTACACTTATATGTTTCTTTGCATTGCATTTGCATTGGTGCGTTTAAGTCACTGTGTTTGCCATATGTTATTCATCGACGGTTTGCCGAAGACTTGCCTGAAAAGCTTGCCAGAAGGCTGACCGGTCACGGGCTCTGCCATGATGGGAACACAGCCCTTGGATCTAGACTGCCGCTATACCATTTGATCCTCCTTTCACTTCTCGGTGCTAGGTGTGAGAGGTTTATTAGGTAGTCTTGCCGAGGTCCCCTTCTGACCATATGGCCTAGTTGCATATTGAAAAGCCGTAGAAACTGTTCCAAACTAGGACAGGATGCTTACCTGAATACAAGATTGCGTGAAACTGCTTTGCTTGAATAGTGAACCCTAGTTCTTGACAAAACTAGGACAGGGTATCCCTACCCCCTCATAGGGGTGTTTTGGCTTTCACATTAACTGGTATGTGCTTTACAGTGAAACTGCACAAGAATGTCCGTATCAATTGCAAGTTTGGTATCTGTTTTGGGGGAAAGAATTTAGTGTTAAGTGCAGTCCTACAGCTTTGATTACATCTGTGTGTTGTTAACATCAATAGCTGAGGTGCTGTACGGTTTCTGATTACTGCTTTCCTTTTGCTTTATTTCTTTTTGCTAGGTAGTATAACACCATAGCTTCAGACAATTCTGATATCCCCCAAGTGCTCTAGACCCGAGTCAGAAGGCTTTGCAAAGCCGAGGATCTTGTTAGGGGATAGCCCTTGTTTACTTCGCTCCCACCGGTTACTAGACCAGAGTTCACCGGTCCAATTTTTACAGCAGTCACCCATCAATTCACCTACATCCAGTTAGGCTCAGGGACAGTCTTCGACATCTAGTCCAGTACAAGATCACTCGCCCATTCCGATGGCACAGTATCCCCCAGTTAGTACAGAGGAATTAATCCATCACCTTTAGCAGACAGTTGAAACCCTGCAACAAGACGCTGCTCATCAAGCCGAGGTCACAGCTCGTTAAGTTGAGGTGATAAACAGGCTGCAACAACAACAACAACAACCGGTAGCAGCTTTTCCATCTCATGCACCTCCTACAGGTATCCCAGCACCTGGAGCCACTGCCCATATTGCTAATGTGCAAGAGAATCAAGGCAATCCAGTAGAGTCGATCCCACCACAAGCCTCCAAAGCACCAGTGTATCAAACCGAGGCTCTATTTGAATTTGAGGTTGACCCAACTATACTTAAGGTTAACAAGCTGGAAAAGCTATTAAAGAGGGCACAGGGTGTTAACTACATCCCCGATATAGAAGATGGGTATACCGACTCTATAGTGACATTTCCAGATCGGTTCAAAATGCCGCACATCGATAGATTCGATGGCTTCGGAGATCCCATGGTTCATCTACGGCTGTTTTCAGACATCCTGCAGTTGATGAGGCTGACTAGATTGCAGAAGCTCTCTCTCTCTCTTTGGCCGGACCATGTCAGGAATAGCAACCATAAGGTATGCAAAGTTGGAGGATTTTGTGATGTAGAACTAGGAGGAAATGGCTGACGCCTTTATTGCTCAATACTCGTACAATATGCAAATCAAGGTTACAACTTGTGACCTCGAGGCAACGTGCCAGGAGCCAAATGAGGGCTTTTCAGAATTTGTGATGAGGTGGAGGGCTAAAGCTTCAATGATGACCACACGGCCTTCCGAGAAAGACCAGCTAGGGATGGTAGTCCACAATCTGCACGGGAAATTATTGCAGAAAATGATCATCTTAACTCACGTTCACTGAGCTCCATAAGATGGGGGTTCAAATTGAAGATGCCATGAAACAAAGGCTGATTACTGATAAGAAAGAGCAGGCAAAGAGGCCTTTTATGTGCAGTTCCAATGCAACCACCAGTGGTAGCACAGCTGCGCGGCCGTCGGATGTAAGCGTTGTCACCACCACAATCAAAACCACCAATCCCTTTGCCAATACAGCTCCACAAGCTTCAACCAACTCTGCCTAATCCCAGAGGACCTTTACCTAACTCTACATGACCCTATCTCAAGCCATGAAGGTATTGGTCAAAAAGGGGCACCTCAAACCATTAGTGCCTTGCCCACTACTTGATCCTCTTCCACCCAAACACAACCCAGCCAAGTACTGTGTGTTTCAACAGTAGCACGGTCATGATATCGACCAATGCTTTAGACTGCATCATGAGATTCAAGACCTCATTGGCAACAAGGTGATTGCACCACCCCAGAAACCAAATGTAACTACAAACCCTCTCCCGGCCCACAATCAAGTTCATCCACCTTAAAATCTAAACCTAATCCATACACTGGCCATCCCCTATGGCCGCAGTGTATATATTACCCCTTCCCACCTACCCAGACCGATGGTGTTCATTCCTGAAAACATAGATTTGTGCATGATGGACATATCCACACTTCAACCTAAGCCTGTGGTGGTGACAATTACAGTAGAAGGGAGGCTGGCCTTACAGGAGAGTATGAGTCCGTTGCTTGAGTGCTTTGAGGATTTGTCTAAAGAGGTGTACGATCCATGCTACTACATTGTGCCAATTGATCAAGTCAAGCCGGAAGTGGTATTTCCAACTGTAGTGGAGGCCAATGTGATTAGGGAGGATGGCCAGAGCCAAGGTTTGGATAATCTGGCGGAACTTGAGGAGAACTTAGACAACCTGCAATTCTTTGACAAACAAGATCAAGGGGATGTGCAGATTGACTGGTTCGATTTGAATGTATCAGTGGACAACTCTGGGCGGTTGAGTGATGAACTAGACAGGGAGGAAGGAACTGAAACGAAATTGGAAGAAAAAGGAAGCAGGAATTGTTATAGTGGCCGGAAGGGCCGATAAAAAGGGAAAACTGCCAGAGAAAACCGGCGTGGAAAATTTAGCTCTAGAACTGGGCACTATAAGCACTGTGGACACAGAACAGGAAGCTGTGCTGAAGCAATTTGAGCAAGAGAGGGTCGAAGTCAACCAAAAAGCAATACTGGCCCAATACACTGTGGGGGATACTTATGATGTGAGAGTGATCAGAACAGAGCCGGACACCTGTTTGTCGGCTACCGAAGGTGTATGGTGGAAGGATGATGATCTACATCTGGCTCACATTGATGAAGATTGGGGTGAGTGCCTTCCAGACAACACGTGGTACACAGAAGAGATAGATCGCATGATGAGAAGTGGGCGGTATTTTAAGCCACCACACTTAGATCAAGTTGAGGCATCTGGGAAAGATAGAGAGGTTGAGAAACAGAAAGACAAGCAGCTGGAGGAAGATGCAATGTTAAAGTAACTGAAGAAAATGCAAGCTGACATCTCGATTTGGGGTCTGCTCATAGCCTCCCGGGTGCATCGACAAGCTATACTGTCAGCAATAGACAAAGCTAAATTGTCCATTGACACTACCGCTGAACAACTTATGGGATTGGTCTTCCCAGGTGGCACCGAGCCAACCCTAACCTTTTCTGATAAAGAACTACCACCAAAAGGCTTAGTTCACAACAAACCCTTGTATATATCTATTGAGTGCAGGGAAAAATGGGTACTGATGGTGTTTATAGACACCGGTTCAGCGATCAATGTTTGCCATTCCCACATAGCTTATGACATTGGCCTTAAACCAGCAGTCTTCGTGCCCATAGCCCAAGTGATTCAAGCATATGATAATACAGGTAGGAAGGTTATGGACACGGTACAAATCAAAGTCCAGGTAGGCCCAGCTCAATATGATGTCAATTTCCATGTCCTAGATGTCCCAACCACCTTCAATTTACTGCTAGGGAGGCCCTCGCTGCATCATGTGAAAACAGTCTTCTCTACCCTCCACCAAATGTTAAAGTACCCTCACGGGAAGGCAGTGGCGATTGTTTTCAAGAATTCATCCATCCATTCCTCGCCAGAGGTAACTACACCAATGTTGGAGATCATTTATAGTGAGGAAGATGTATTCTTCTCAAGGTTTACTCTGGCTGAGGCCAGGGTGGTTCAGACCATTTTGGCCACAGATGAGGGCATGTATGTCAACAACCAATCTATCTATGTTATGAACAAACTACAGCATGTGCCAGGAATGGGACTTGGAAGAAATGACTGGAAAGGTGTCACAACATTGACAGGCGTACTGCACAATCCACATGTGTTTGGTCTGGGTTGTGTACCCACCAAAGAGGACTCGATTAGGAAAATGGAAGAGATGACAGGCAAAGCCAGAGCCAAGAAAGCACGGAAACACTATGAGCTCATTCACAAGCCAATCAAGGGAACGTTGAATGGCCGCTTTGTTCAAGAGGAAGAAGATTTTCCCTTTTGCGGCTTTCCCGAGCCTTGGACGAATTCCACAAAGCAACGTGTCCCCAGCTTCGAAATCTTCTTCGACCTGCAGTTATGAGATAGTGATGCCGAGGAAAAGGTTGAACCAACTACTGAAGCTGAACATAGCATGGAAAATGACTCAGATAGCAGCAAACTTGGAGTAAGCGCAACACTGGCATGTCTCCTTACAAATCCTCCGGCTGACTTAGAGAACTTGGAGGATAACCTTACCATCTCCATGATCGGGGACCAACCGGGTGTGAACCCATCCAGCAACATTTTGGATGCATCAGAAGCACCATCTCTTATCTGGCAACTGGAGGAGGGCTACCTGTTTAGTTCTGAGTCGGGTGATGAGCTAGAATCTGATTCCACTGAGTCTGTGGAGTCGGAATCAGATTTCGGTTCTTTTGAGTCCGAGTCTAGTATTTCTATGGGTGATAACCCAAATGCCAAGGTCTTGTCTAGGTCCTCTTTTTCTTTTGATTTTGAGTCAGTTGTAACTGAAGAGCTGGATCTTATAAATGAGAACACTGCTGATTCTGAGTATTTCTCTTTACCGTTTATTTATTGTATTGACCAAGATTTTCAGAATTTTAATGAAAACAAAGAGGAAAGAATTCCTCTGATTTTGAAAAACTTGATTAATCAAGAGGAGGAGAGGTTTGCAAAATCGTATGCTGATGAAATCATTGCTATTAATATGGGTACTGAAAAGGATCTGTGTCTGGTCCAGATCGGGTCAACGTTGTCTTTAAAGGAGCGTGAGCGCTTAGTCGCTTTATTAAAAGATTTCAAAGATGTTTTTGCGTGGTCCTACGAAGATATGCCTGGAATCGATCCTAAGATTGTACAGCATTAGATCCCTCTTGACCCCAAGGCCTGACCTGTCAAACAGAAGTTGCATAGAATCCGCCGGGATTGGGCGTTGAAAATCAAAGAAGAGGTCACCAAGCAAATCGAGGTAGGTTTCTTGGCAGTATCTGAATATCCTACTTGTTTGGCCAACATCATCCCAGTGCCGAAAAAGGATGGTAGAATCTAAGTGTGTGCGGATTTCAGGAATTTGAACAAAGCCAATCCAAAGGACGACTTCCCCCTGCCGCACATCTATGAACTAGTGGATTTCACTGTGGGCCATGCTTTGCTATCCTTTATGGACGGGTTTTTCTGGTATAACCAAATTCTGATGGCGCCCGAGGATAGAAAGAAAATTGTATTTACTGCGCTATGGGGTACCTACTGCTATCAAGTTATGCCATTTGGGCTGAAGAATGCCGGGGCTACCTATCAGAGAGATGCAACCACTATTTTGCATGATATGATCCACCAAGAGGTCGAGGTGTACGTGAACGACATGATTGTCAAGTCCAAAGAAAGAGAGGGCCACTACACCACCTTGAAGAAATTCTTTCAACGAATCAGAGAGTACATATTGAGGTTGAACCCACAGAAATGTACTTTTGGCGTGACAGTAGGGAAAATACTGGGCTTTTTGATTACACAGAGGAGCATCGAACTAGATCCTTCCAAAATCAGGGCCATCCCAGAAATGCCACTACCAATGATTGAAAAGGAGGTGTGAGGCTTTCTAGGCAAAGTGCAATTCATAAGACGGTTTATTTCCAAAATAACCTTGACTTGTGAACTACTATTTTGTCTCCTAAAGAAAGGGAAGAAATTCCAATGGGATGATCGATGTCAATTTTCTTTTGAGCAGGTGAAGCAGTACCTCCAGAATCCACCTGTGTTGTCACCGCCAGAGCCGGAGAAGCCTTTGATTCTGTACCTGTCAGTGACGGACACGACTATGGAATGCATGCTTGCTTAGGAATCTAAAGATAGAGTAGAGAAAGCCATCTACTACTTGAGCAAGAAAATGCTGGATTATGAGACCCACTATACTCCGTTGGAGAAAGCTTGCCTAACTTTGGTATGGGCCACCAGGAAGTAAAGGCAGTACTGTAGACACCCCATTTTTTACCGTCCTCAAGACTTGGATGTTCTTGTAGGGAACATCCAGTAACAAGTTTGATTGCTCATCGAGTACTTGACTTTCGCGACGGAATGCTCCAGGTTTCATCTTTCCAGACCCTATTTCCATTCTGTCTCATATTTGGACCATGTGTTGGTCTTTGCATGGTGGTGTTCTAGGTGGCTTGCTGGCTATGGAATAGGGCTGCCGGCCATGGACTTTGCCATGCTGGCCACCAATAGGCCCTGTCGGACAACAATGAGGCCCTGCCGGCCACCACTGATGGCTGGATCTCTTCAGCAGATATTTTTAGATATTTTTGAGCCAACTGTTTGCAGGATAGACCTTCTACACCCACGTAGATGGCTGGATCTCTTCAAGGCTTCTTTGTATCTTTTACATATAGAAGCTATCTATATGCATGCAAAGGGTTACAAAAATTTGGCTAAGATATTTCACTCTCTCTCTCTCTCTCTAGAATCCTCACTCTCTATATTTTAGCCTTGAAAGTGAGCTTTTCTTGCATATTTACACTAGCCCTCTTAGACAAACACTCTCATATTGGAGCTGAGGTCTCTTGAGGCTTGGTTTGAGGGCTTAAAGTTGGTTTTAGCTCAAGAAAGTTGCTGATTTGTTGTTGTGCTTCAAAGGTAATCACTTTACACTCTTAAGCTTTGTTTTTGTACATTGGTTTGGCCAACCTTACATGTTGTTTTTGGCCTAGTTGTCAACTACAAAAAACCTCTATTTTTGAGTGTTGAAAATGGTTGTTTGAGGCCCTTTTGGGGTTAAGGGTGTTCCTCTCTCTTTTGTGGCTTATTGGCCAAGTTTTATGCTATCTTTTAGAGCCTTTAAAGCAATCTCTTTTGGCCTTCTAACCACTGAAATCTAGGAGATTTTTAGTGGCAAAAACTTGGTTTTGAGGACCAAAATAGGAGGGGGTGATCCCCTCTCCTTATTTCTCCTTTGCATGTGTTGATGGCTTAGTAGTTGAGCATGTTTTTCTACCATCTCTTGACTTGATCTTAGCATGTTTTTGTGACTTTTTTAACATGTTTTAGCTCTGTTTTGGGCTGGCTTGGCCACTTCTTGCATGCTTTTTACACTTGTAGTGTAATCTAGCCCACTAGCCTTGCATGCTTGATGTTTTAGCTCATTATTCTAGCATGTGGTGGCTCCACTCCAGCATGTTTTTCAACTTTATTTAGCATGCTCTAGTTTTGTTTTGAATAGCTTTGGTCATGCATGCCTTGCTTTGTATAGCCATAGTGTAAATGCCCTTGACTAGCTTTGAGTTCTAAGGCCATTAGCATGCTTAGCTTGTGATGTTTGCATGATTTGGCCCCATTTAGCATGTGATTTCAGAGCATATTTCTCTGTCACACACTCACATATTTCACTCTCTAAGTGCTTTTGAGTGTTGAGCCTTATGCCTTGTTTGTGAGCCAATGCATGAACATGATTTTCCTTGTTTTCCATGCTACCATCTCAGCACATTTTGGTCATTGTTTTGGCATGTTTGAGGTCTGTTTAGGGCTGGCTTGGCCATTTGAGCATTGTATTGCATGGGTCTAGTGTAAAGCACTTCACTAGCTTTGATGCTTAAACCTTTAAACATGCATATTATGGGTTATTTGCATGGTTTTAAATTACTTAGCATGCCATTTAAGTGCTGAAATGTATGTCATCGCACTCCATGGTTTCAATCTTTCACTTGCCTTGAAAGTGATCTTAAGCCCCTTGTGTTAGCTTGGGCATGGAATTGATGTTCTCATGCCTAATGGTTTTAACCTTCTCTTGAGGGTTTCTACTAACCAACAGCATGAGGCTTCTTTCATGCTTAAGGTGCTTGTGGCTAAGGCCATCTTTCCAATTAGAGGACTTTTCACATTGGACTTAACCGGTTAAAGGACTAATTGGTAATGTAAAATGTGTAAACAAGAATTGATTCAAGTAAAACATGCCAAGATAAGCATGTTGCATGTGTGCATTGCATTGTGTTCAATCAAACGGTATATTGAACACAAGGAAGATTGGTTCATTTCATACTCAAAGTGATGAAAATGAGCCCGATTCCCTTTGTCTCCATTACCTTTGATCTTTTATGATAAGGTAGTGGTCTTAGAGTCATGTTTGTCTTGCATTTATTGAAATGCATGCAAGTTGGATCTTTGGCCATCATGCATCGCATGCTTGATTGATGGTTTTGGATCCAATAGTGCCTCTCCCTCAATGTTTTGAAATGACAAGGAGTGGCACAATACATACATACCCTAGGGAGACCCTCCATTTCCTCTGTTTTGTGCTTTGTTGCAATTTGGTGTCACAGCACACCAGTGGCCGACAGTGCCACACTGATGGCCAGCACCGTTGCATTGTTGGCCGGCAGAGGCCCACTCTTGGCCAGCAGATGGCCGGCAGCAACTCCTCATGGCTGGCAGGCCACTGGTGCACTCCCCAGCATTGGTTTGGTAAGTTTCAGCAGCAAATTCTTGATGACACCCTGCAAATAGAGCCTCCAAAGAGCAAACCGGAAGGCTTTTCAGGGTGAGAAACCGAATGCGTGCATGCATGTTCAACATCTTCAAACAGAGCTGGGGCAACTTAGTTTAAAGCTTTATTTATTAATTAGCTTGAATTTGTTATTTAATTAATTAATTTGTTAATTAGTTAATTGTTGTAATAATTAGTAAGTAGTTTGCTAGTTATTCGTTTCATTGTGTAATAATTAGTCTAATTAGATTAATTAGATCAGTTAGCTTAGTTTAGCTTATTCAGACCCTCCTTCGCGAGGGCGTATCGTTGTAATAAGGGTGTGTGTGTGTGTGCATGTCTTCCAACCCCATTTCTTTCTCCCTTTTACTTATCATCTTTTGATGGTTAGTTTAGGACATATTTCAATTAGCATACCTTATGCTAGCACGCATGCATCATTCATTTGTCTTGCACGCACCGGGCTCGGCACATCATTCAAACTGTATCGTATTTCAATACCTACTTGAATACGTGTTTCACTACATGTTATCAAGTTGCATTCATATGCCATCTTAGATAGCCGAGCCTAGTTAGTTGCATTTTGCATGTGTTGCATTAGGCATTTTAACTTAGTTAGAATCATGCTTGATTTCTAATTAGTTTTCTGTTTTGGCTCGTAGTACATGCTAAGTGTTTACGCTTTAGCATCCTTGCATGAGTGTAAGTGTTTCCATGATAGGATGCTTGCCATGAGGCCATTTGCTTATATACTTAACTGTTTGAATGCGTGTGGATGAAGGCTCGATTACTTGAATTGGAACAATTCGACGATTGTGAGTTTTAAGCCCACTTGAGGTGGCAAAATCATGTTATTTTAAGCTCAATTGAGGGTGGCAAATCCGCGCTTTAGCTTACTTGCGAGTAGCACTTTCAAACCATTTTCACAAACATACATGAGTTGTTTTGTTCCGATTCTCGTGATCGAGTCTATACTTGTATGCTGTGCGCATCACATAATAAGATTAGCTAATAACCAGAATAAGAACACATGTGTTTTTAAAACAACATATCATGCTTAGTAGAGGCCGATCTTTGATCGGGCGAGCGGGGGTGCTCATTTTAGGACCTTCCCCTCTCGTACCCAAGTTCTCGAGCCGAGACAACTTTGGTGATGACGGATACGTGGCATTTGGCACGAGTCAGGGTTTCCTAAATTTCTCAAAACAAAATATTTAGGTGGCGACTCTGTAATCTGGCAAAGTAGTCCAATTTTGGCATAATTTGATTTAAAATCTGATTTTCCAAAACGATTTTCCAGATTGGACTCTTTGGTGATTTATCAGTCTCACATCGCACTTTGTGAGATTAGATTCAGAACCGTGACAGGAGTCCGAACTGTAGTAAGACCAAATTCGCGCCTCCCTGAAAGAGGGGCGCGCGAAGAAAGTCGAGTCTACAACTACTTGTTAGCTCACTCGGTAATTTTGGTTTCGAGATTAGATCCCATTAAATATCTCTTTGAGGAACCAAGCCTTATGGGTAGGCTAGCCCGTTGGTTGCTTCTCCACTCCGAATTTGATCTCAAATACGTCACCCGCAAGTCAGTCAAGGGAAGAGCTGCAGTGGAGTTCCTAGCAGATCACCTGGTAGAAGGGGATGAAGCTATGGAATACCTGTTCCTAGATGAAGCCATTATGTAAGTAGAGGAGAAAACTTGGATGATGTACTTTGACGGAGCAGCCAATCGGTATGGTTGTGGGATAGGCATGCTGCTGATAGCACCCGACGACTTCCATATACCGTTAGCCTTTAAACTCAAGTTCAAGGTGTCCAATAACGAAGCAAAATATGAAGCATGTATCGCTGGTTTAGAAGCCACCCTGGAACTAGGGGCAAAAAGGTTGGATGTTATCGGGGACTCGAACTTAGTTGTTTCTCAAGCAATGGGAGACTGGAAAGTCAAAGAAGAAAAGATGAAGGTTTATCACCAAACCCTAGACATTCTGATTCGTAGGTTCGAAAAGCTGACTTTCACGTATCTACTAAGAGAGAACAACAGGTTCACTGATGCTTTAGCAACTCTATCTTCTATGGTAGACATCCCGCTTGGAGTCTGGATGCATCTGATTATCATTGAGTAGAGATACACGTTGGCTTATGTAACCTTCGCCGCAATAGATGAAGCGCAAGATAAAAACCTTGGTACTACAATATTTGGAACTTCTTGGAAAATGAGATTTATCCACCAGGGGCAAATGCCAAGGACAAAAGGAGAATACGACAAATGGCCATCCAATTTATCATCAGCAGAGGTAAACTGTACATAAGTCATCTGGAAATACACAAGTTGTGTGTCAAAGAAGAGGAATCAAAGCACCTGATGGAGGCCATCCATGGGGGAGAGTGCGAAGCGCACGTGAACGGAGTGATGTTAGCCTGGAAGATTCTCAGGCAAGGTTACAACAGGTCCACTATGGAGGAGGATTGTATTGCTTTTGTTCGGCAATGCCAAAAATGCCAAATTCATGCTAATCGCATGAACATCCCACCATAAAAAACTGTACAACATGACTTTGCCAGGCCTTTCTCGGTCTAGGGAATCGATGGCATTGGTGCAGTTACGCCAAAAGGGTCGAATGGGCATGAATACATTTTGGTGGCAATTGATTACTTTACAAAATGGGTGGAAGCTTAGTCCTATGCAATGTTGAAAGCATTGAATGTGGCCAAGTTCATCAGAAACAACATCATTTGCAGATATGGAGTCCCGAACAAGATCATATCAGATAATGGCTCCCACTTCAAGAAAGAGGTGATAGACTTGTTGGAGAAATTCAATGTGGCTTTTCATAAGTCATCTATATACCGACCGTAAACCAATGGAGTTGTTGAAGCCGCCAACAAGAACATCAAGAATACCTTGCAGAAGATTGTTAAGACCTACTAGGACTGGCCAGATAAATTGCCATTTGCACTCTGGGGATATAGAACTTCAATTCGGACATCTATAGAGACAACTCCTTATTCTCTTGTTTATGGGATGAAAGCTGTTTTGCCCATTGAAATAGAAGTCCTGTCACTGCGAGTTATGGCTGAGTGTCAGATAGCAGAGGTGGACTGGCAACAGAGCAGATTTAAGGAGTTGATGCTCTTTGATGAGAGAAGGCTGAAAGCATTGTATCACATTCAGGGCTACCAGTGCAGAATTGCTAGAGCTTTTAACAAGAAAGTTAAGTCTCAGAATCTCAAAAAGAGAGATATGGCGCTGAAAGACAACCGAGCTCCCATTCATAACCCTAGGGGCAAGTTCAGACCCAATTGGACTGGTCCTTACATCATCAAAACTATCTGGTCGAGTGGAGCTGTTATTCTCATATACCCGGATGGCCTGGAATTTTCACAACCGATCAACATAGACAAGTTGAAGAAATACTATTCCTGAGAGGCTCGCTTGGGCGAAAACTCGAAAGGGCAACCTAGGCAAAAGTTAGAGCATGAAAAATTAGAAATAAAGAAAAACTTAGCTCGCAAGGTTGAAAACCCTAAAGGGTAACTTTGGCAAAAGTTAGATCGCAAAATGAGAGAGTTAATACTCGAGTGAACCTGAACCGAACTACGTAAGATCTGATTCCAATCTTCGGGATACGTAAGCAACTTCATCCTGAAGTTCGGCCATAATCATTTTCAACTCAACTGTTCTGTCCATGTGTCTGATCAGGTCATCTTTGTCTATCCCTTATCCAAGAGTTTGGTTGTGATCTTTATTCTAAGAAGAAAAGCTAGTTACAATGTAGAACAATGTTGTTCAATCAAGGGGCAGTTTGTGATCTTTCGATTCAGGATTGTACATCTTGAGGATTGATTCCATGCGTGTCAGGTGGCGTTCTTTTTCGTAAATGGTTTTGAAAAGTTTTGATACAAGTTGATTTTGTTCAAAATTTTATCTTTTACAACTTAGACCATTTTGGACCAAAAGGAAAATTCTCAATGCTTACAACTTTAATTTCATTGATTTCAACATAAAAGTTCTCTAACTCTCTGATACAAATCAAAGTTTCTTTTATTACATCAAAAAAAAAAATAAATAAAAAACTTGAAAAGAAAGGTCGAAGCAATAAACTAGGGGCATAGGTGAGTCAAGTGCTCCTGCGTCCCCTGCTTGTGCTTGTGGAAGCTTCTAAAGTCAAAGTGGGCCCAATTTGTGCCTCATCCTTGAGCCAAGTCAAACATTTTCCAGAAAGGGCACAACTAAAACTAGGGGCATGGACTAGAAGATCTCTCATCCTCCAAGCAGTGAGGTACCTAGCCAAGTGTGAACCATAAATGGGGAATGAAACCGAGTACTTTACCCCTTCCTCTGGGTGGGTCTGATCATGCCCAAACTAACGTCTAAATTGGAAAGAAAAGTAGAACACACAGTGCGTCAGGCCGATCAATTGTATACTAGGTTGCCAAGCCATACTGTAACTCATCTCAGTCAGATTAAGCCAGGGGCAACGCCAAGCTATGTCAACAGCAAACCTGTTGCACATTCAGTCGCACCACCACCCCTCATTCAGGAAATCCACTAGTCGGTGGCAAAAAAAATAGCCTCGAGCTGAGTACTTAGGGCAAGAGTCCACTACCTTCAGCTTATCCATGAGCCAAACCTGGGGAGGGATGAAAGAAAAGTGAGAAAAAGGCTTTGAGAAAAAAATAAAGCATGAGTGGCGAGCGATGTGAGAAACACATATGAGAAAGGGTAGGAAACACTACCTGAAGAAGTAGTAGACTCCACATAAATCCGATAGTCTCTCGCCGATGAAAGACGTCTAAGCCCATCAAGGTCTCAGCTAGCGCCAAACCCACGCAACTCTTGCCTTCTTTCAAACCTCGAGCCACTTCGATCAACCGAATGTTGGACACGCCAAAGCTAGGGGCAAGAACGAAATGAGCAAGCATACATAGGCAAAGGTCATGTTGCCAGAAACCCTGCCAAAGGAGGTCGCCTCTGTCACCGATATCAAAAAATCGATAAATCAAGCTGGGTATGCTCTTCGTTGTGGGCCAAAGATCTAGCCTCGTGCAGAGTGAGCCCACACATTCGATCCAAAGCTTGGGCGTGGCCAAAACGGGGCTAAGGCATGATTTCTTCATCGTACCGGGATTCCATTAGTTCCTCAAATTCTTCAATTGTCAGGCGTATTTCTTGTCCCCCGAAGCAAAAGACATGTGTAATCGAGTCCCAGCATCGAGCCGCGGCATGAAGAAACAGAAAACAAAGTGGAGTACGGCTCAACGAAAAAAGTGCATTTCTTTTGAAACCTCAAAAATTTACCTTTTCCATGTCGTCTAAATTCACAACCCAATCAAAGAGCTTTTCGGCAAAACATGGCTCCATTTGTGGACGAAATTGCAGCTGAAATGAGGTTCTAAAGAGAAATCACGAAACTGAACCTTTTGTAGAAGATAAGGCTGTAAGTGGAAGCCAGCTGTCAGCAATCTGGCAATTCTCACATTTGTGGCCGGCAGGCTACTTTGGTGGCCAGCAGGCCACCCTCTATGGCCAGCAAGCTCTATCTCTGATCGGCAGCCTTCTTTTCAAGCCTGTTGTCCACCTGTGTGTTTAGTAGTGCCGGAAGCTTGTGTTTTGTCTTGATCTGTGAGTGTTTTAAGGTCCTGTTTTGAGTCTTTTTGGTTTTACCAAGTTTGTTTATTTGTATTTGAGTTGTTTTTGCTTTGTTTATCGAGTTATATTTTGTATTTTGTATTCCAGTTGTTGGTCGACTCATTACCCGATTAAGAACATTATTTCAATAAAGTGCTCTATTGGCCAATTCAATTCCATGTCCATTTTCATGCAAATATGGTGCACATGATTAAAAAATAACAACACTTTTTATAAAATTTGTGAGGTTTTATTCCGATCATGTTTTTTTTACAAAAGAGGAGTACAAGTTTCAAAGCAAAAAAAAAACCTACCTAAAGCTATGCATGTGCTAATGCTACTAAACAGAAAAGAAACTAAACAAAAATTACAAAAAAAATCAGCACCAATCGCCTCAAGCCCGAGAGGCCCTCTTCATCCTCTTCCTCAGAGGGGAGGACTCGGGGGCACTATCTCCTTCGGCACTGCTGTTTGAATCCATCTCTGAACCAGAACCCGAGCCGGTATTGTCTCTGTTCTTCGCCTCAGAGCCCGCCTCAGTAACACCTCCGCTCCCAGATCCCGAGCTAGCATCACCATCCCCACTTTCAGATGACTTCGAATGGCGACTCAGTGCCTCCTCTGAGCCACTAGTCTCATCATTGTCATCACTCAAGATGGTCTCTGAAGGACTACTCTGGCCTCGAATACCCCTATCTCTATCTCGGCCATGAACTAGGACTTATCTCTCTCTCCTCCCTGCTGCTGGAGGAGGTGCTGCCGGTGCTGCTGCTGCTGCTGCTGCTACCACTGCAATCAGTACAGATGAGATCTAAAAAAGACGGTTGTCAACATATCAACTACAGTGTGTGTATCAGATGCAAGCATAGTATGCAGAATGAGTGTATGCAGAAATCAGTTATAGTGTATGATTACAGTGTATGAGTACAGTGTGCCAATGCAGAGTATTAGTGCAGTTCGGGGAAGACTACAGTTGAAATGCTAGTGTATAAGTGGAAAGATGATAGCATGAAGCGTGAACTAAAGGAAATTATCGGGATACCGTAGAGACCAAGCAGCGTCTCCCTTCTCTGCACCATGCCCATCAAGGAAGCTATCAGCTCAAGACAATTCCCTGTGTACTCTATGGATGCCTGTAAATGCATTTGAATGATCAGTGTTCGTAATAAACATATCTTAAATGAAATATGGAGTGTCAAGCGTATGGAATGGTCCATACTTGAGAAGAACCCCAGAACCCGACAAGCTCTTGTCCAACCTCGGCCGGCCCGATCGAGATCTGGTAAGCAACCCTAGTATGCCTCCAGCATGTGAGCGCTGTGGGAAGCTTTGGCCAAAGGGTGCTTTGCTCCGCCACGGGAACCCCTCTAGCACGGGTCCTGGTCGCCTATCTCACCGCAGGAGCCCTCGTTCCCTCGCCTCTATGAGCGTCTGTCAGAGGTGGAATGAGGTGGGTCTGAATAAAGGTTGTGTAGTCGCCCTCTGCTCTGAAGTAATCAGCATGCAAGCCTACCATGAACTGTGTAACTGCATAAACAGATAGGCTGTCTGCCGACCTCATTATCTCTAGCGGTGGCATTGGAACGATTGGATCTGGCAAGCCTACAGTCTGACGGACAAACCACTCACTCAAGAACCACTCCTGGCCGACCGAGCCCTCTTGCAAGATCCTAAAAAGAGAGGTGGCCTAGGCCCCAGCATACTGGTCCCGTACCCCAGCTAGTATCATGGCCCAATACTGTCACGTGATCTGCAAACAGAGAGTGAACATATTTTTAGTTGTTGTTAGTTGCTAAAATGTGAATCAAAATAGTTTTAAAGCAAATGACTGTGTTTTGGGTTACCTCGTTGGCGGCCACAGTGTCAAAAAAATAACGAAAGAAAGCAAAGGTCTCGTGAGTCCGGCGTTGACACCGGCCATCGTACCGCCTCGAATAAGGAACCATTGGGGGAAGCTCCTCTATGGGCTCTAGGGCGAGGGCTAGGAAATACACATAACCCCACAGCTGCAAGGAAAATGCAGTGATATGTTATCAACAGAGCATGAACAGATGTAGAAAGTGCCAAGCAGCAAGCACAATGCATGAACAAATATAAAAAGTGCAAAGCAGAAACCATGCAGCCTGAACAGATGTAGAAAATACAAAGCAGAAAGCGCAGGTGTTGAACAGATATAAAGCAAAAAATATAAAGCGGAAAATGTAAAGTGCAAAGAGGGAACTAAAGTGCATACCACCCAGGCTCGCCAGTAGCCTCCAATTAGCTCTCTCCCCAGGTGGGAGGTAGAGCTCATATAGTCGTACAAGGTGGCGAGGCCAACTCCGCCTCAGTAGTAGAAGCATACCCGGGGAAGAGTCACCAGGGCACACAACAGATACAAACCCACGGTGTTCCACCTGTTCAAAAATAAGGTGGTACCGAGGACAAACATCAGGACGCCTCTGGCATACTGCTCTATCTCCTCTAATGTCTCGGGCTCTCACTCCCTCAGAACTGCTCAGCAAACCAGCTATATCTGACCATAGCTGACTAGTACAAGGGTGGGCGCGCTCCTAGCAGCTCGATCTAGGCTGCCTCCCACTCCCCCATGTCGGTGTCAAAAGTGATCGGATCACCCCCTATTCTTAAGCCTGTGATCATGGCAAAGTCATAGGGATTCATCGTCTTCTCCCTAGCAGTAGAGAAGTAGAAGGAGTTGGTGGTGTTCTACCACCTCTCCACAAGTGCTCCTAGAAGGGGGCGGCTTGCAATGACTCGTGTTAGGCCGAAGCAGAAAAGTCTGAAGCCGGTCTCATCAACAATGCCACAAACTCCAACAGGGAGCTCGCCATACCATTCCTTAGTTGTCATCACTTCGTATCCCCTATAGGCACAGACGTCTCCCTGTGGCAAAGAACAGATAAATCAGATGAAAGGCAGTGATGAAAGTACGGTCAAATGAAAGGTCGTACAATCAGATCAGGCAATGATGAAAGTACAATCAGATGAAAGGCAGTACAATCAGATCAGGCAGTGGGGAAAAAGTATAGTCAGATAAAAGGCAATGCAAGAAATGCAATGAAAAGAAAGGCAAGAATGCATGAAAACAGAGTTCATACCTCAGTAGCACTCGATGAAATGTGGGAGGCCGGCTCCCTCAACAGGAGATCCTCTGGTACACCGAGAGCAAAGTCGCTGAAGTGCCTAATGCCTCCGAGTGGCAATATGTGCGTGCGGGGATGATAGCTCTCCAGATCAAAAGGTCATACTCTCAATGGTAGCAGCTCTGGCTCAAACTCAGGCTCAAACTCTGCCTCGAGGTCGGCCTCAATACCCTAAGCCGCCTCGGCAACTACTGGCCCTTGTACCTTGGGAACGAGTGGGAATGCAGATGGAACCTCTGGAGGAGTCCTGTCATGTGGTATATCATTTTCCATCTGGAAAATGGGTGAAAAGTAGGTGAAGAGTGAAGAAAAATGAAGAAAATAGGGTAAACTTGGAAAAAGTTCATGAAACCTGAGAGAAACTTGAGGAGAACAAGCCCAAAGGGGTGAAAATGAGGATAAAAGGCATCGGAAACAAATTTTGAACCGTTCAAAATGTTAAGAATTAAGAGGGTTTAACGAATAAAGTGTGCGTGGGGCATTGGAAAACGCGTGTAAAGCTCAAATCTAAAGAGGAAAAGTGTCTAGAGAGAGAAGATTTTGAGACCTAGGGTTGTGAGGAAATGATGCCTTGAGGCTTGTATTTAAAGACCCGTAAGCAAAAGGACCAAAAAGCCCCGATCTGCCATCGGTGGCCGGCAAGTTGTTTTGATGGCCGACAGGTGGCTAGCACTCTCCTCAACATGAACGAGGTGTATCCTTTTGAACGTGTTGTAACTCCTCCGAGAAGTAAATCAGAGGTGCCACCGAGTATCGTTTTATTCGATTTACGCTTTTGTTCTTTTCTGTTGCATAGAATGTGCATCACACATATGCACATTGCATGCATGTCTTGCATCATTTATATTTCATGCATAGAATATACATTTGTTTTTTGCATAGAATATGCTTTTGCTCTTATTTTATGCATAGAATATGCGTTTGTTTATTGCATAGAATATGTTTATGCTCTTATTTCACGCGTAGAATATACGTTTGTTTATTGCATAGAACGTGCTTTTAAGTAACATCATACGTTAGTTGTCTATCTCGCATGGAATATGCTTTGTGCCTCTATCGCACTAGTTCATTTTGTGTATCTATCGCACTTATTCACTTTGTGCATCTATTGCACACCTCTCTATTTTATCTCGAGACGCGTGAAGTGCGAGCTAGAGCAATTTTCTTGTATCTCAAGACACGTGATGCACGACCTTGGGCATGTTTTTATCTCGGGACGCGTGAAACACAAGCTCGGGCGATTTTCTTGCGCATATTTTATCTCGAGACGCGTGAAGCATGGGCTCAAATGGTTTTCTTATATCTCAGGACGTGTGACGCGTGGCCCTAGGCGTGTTTTCTCTCGGGACGGGTGAAGCGCGAGCTCGAGTGCTTTTCTTCTATCTCAGAACGAGTGACGCGTGGCCTTGGGCGTGTTTTATCTCGGGACACGTGAAATGCAAGCCTAAGCGGTTTTCTTATATCTCAGGACGCGTGATGCATGGCCCTGGGCTTGTTTTATCTCGGGGACACATGAAGCGCGAACTCGAGCAGTTTTCTTGTATCTCAAGATACGTGACGCACGGCCTTAGGCCTGTTTTATCTCAGGATGCGTGACGCGCGAGCTCAAACGGTTTTCTTGTATCTTAGGATGCATGACGAGCGGCCCTGGGCGTGTTTTATCTCGGGACACATGAAGCGCGAGCCCGAGCAATTTTCTTGTATCTCGGGAGACGTGTCACACGGCTCTGGGCGTGTTTTCTCTCGGGACGCATGAAGCACGAGCCTGAGCGGGTTCTCTTGTATCTTAGGACACGCAAAGCGTGAGCTCGAGTGATTTTTCTTCTATCTCGGGACGCATGAACTGTGAGCTAAAGCATTTTTCTTGTATCTCAAGATGCGTGAAACGCGAGCCAAAGCGCATTTTTTTCTTATATCTCGGGACACGTAAGGCGCGATCCCGAGCGATGTTTCATATTTCTCGGGATGTATGAAACATGACCCCGAGTGGTTTTCATTCCTCTGGTTCTCAGGATGCATGAAACGCGACCCCGAGTGGTTTTCGTTCTTCAATTTCTCGAGACGTGTGAAACGCGACCCCGAGTGGTTTTTCTTCTCAGTTTCTCAGGATGCATGAGGCACGACCTTGAGCGGTGTTTTCTTTCCTCGTCTCGTGTTTTGGCGTGGTCAGAGTATGTTGTATATCTTTTCGCAGGGAACCTGTGTTGGTTTTAAGCTTAAAGTTGCTCACTCATATGTTGCTATCTCGTTATCTTGCTTATTGCATCTGTTATTGCTTATTGCATCATCTTTCATGATTATGAGTTTTCAAAATAGTCAGCTTCGCGAAGCGTTGAGTCCAGCTTTCAAAGTTTTTGTGCATATCATTTACAACTTGCCGCAGAACTACGCTGGTTTGATTCCTTGCAAAAGGATACGTAGGCAGCCTGCGGGCTCAACCATTTATTTCTATCTTGATTGTTTGTCCAAGTCTTACGGCCTTGTCAAAATAGGTCATCTTCGGGCTTTGACATTTACTCACGTCATTTCATGACTCTTAGTTATGTCAAAGAGGGACAACTGTAGACACCCCATTTTTTACGGCCCATATGACTTGGACATCATCGCTTACACACCCAATGATGAGTCTATATGCTTGTCAAGTGCTCGAAATCCTCAACGGAATGCCACAGCTTTGAGCCTTTCAAACCTTGCACCCCTGTTGCCTTTGTTTTGGACCAAACCCAGTGGTCTTCAAGTCTGTAACCTCTGGTGGCCTGCTGGCCACCTCTAGGGGCTGTCAGCCATCACTCTTGGTTGCCGGCCACAAGTGATGGTCGGGCGGCCACCAATGTGTTTTGCAGATATTTTGTGACAGATGTGCCAGCTGTTTGCATAGATGCTTGCATCTGCTCCCAAATGTATGGCTGGATGTTCTTGGGGGAAATTCATGTTTTCTATATATAAAGGACCTCCTTCTCATGTTTTCAGGTTAGAAAAATTTTGAAGCAAAATTTTTCCTGTCTCTATAATTCTCTCTCTTTCTCTCTCTCTCTTGCAAATTTCTACACTCTTGCCTACATATCCTTAACCTTTGCCTATACACTCTAAACTAAACCTTTTTATCTTTGAACTGAGGTGTCTTTGAGCTTTGTTGGAGCTCTTGAGGATGTGTTTGCTTGGTTTTATTGCATGGAATTGATTTCCTCTTCAAATGGTATAAGGGTTTGCTTCTTTACTTGCTTTAACAACTCTTTTTCTTGCAATTTTCCAAGTGTTTTGGTGCTATAAAAACTCTGTATTTTTAGGCTAAAACTTGGGTTTTAAGGCCATTAAAGGTTGAGGGATGGTTCATCCTTCTTTGCACCTTATTTTGAAGGCCTTTTCTCTTGTGTTTCCCATCATTTTACCATCTAATTCTGATCTTTTAAACACTATGTTTCAGAGTTATTTTAGTGCCCAAAATCATGTTTTGAAGTCCAAATTTGGAGGGGGTAGCCTCCCCTTCTAGTGTTTTCCGTACTAGCCTAGCTTGTGCTATGTTTTAGCTTATTTATCTAGCTATTTTTATCTTAATTCCAGCATGTTTTAGGACTGTTTTAGCACTATTTTGGTTGATAGTTGCATTTGAGCTTTGGTTTGCATGCTTGTAGTGTAATTGTCCTCATGAGATTGGTGTTTTAGGCCTTAGACACCATCTTATTTGAGTTGATTACATTTATTTATGGCTTTACATACTTGTGATCACTCTTAATCATCTCTACAACCTCCCTTCTTTCTTGGCTTTCGTTTTTCTTTGAAAGTGGTTCAAACTACTTGTTTGTTTAAGAATGAGATTGAGATGTCATACTTAATGGTTTAATCCCTTTGGGGGTTCATTACCAACGGTATAATGTCTTTTTGATGCCCAAAGAAACTCTTCGTTTGAGCCCTATTTCCATTAGAGGACCTTAAACTCACCTTTAGACTCAATGAATTAAAGGATGGTTGGCAATTAAAAGGAAGTAATTAAAATGGGACTAAAATGGTGCATGATAAGATTTTGTTTTGTGTTCAATTAGACGTTAATTGAACGCGTGGAAGCTTGAGGCATTTCATACTCATTAGTGATGAAATGGTTCAAGTTTCCAAGGTCACCACTTCCCTTGATCAATTCATGAAAGGGAGAAGGTTAGAGTCTTATTTTGTTGCATTTATTGAACTTGCACACTTTGGTTCATAAGGTATCATGCAATGAAATTACTTAAGTTGATGGTTTGTGGACTAAGTTTGCTACTCCTTTGATTTGTTCATGATAAGAATGAGTGAATTGTGCAAACAAACCCTTGAATACCCTGTGCATGCTCTGTTTGTTCTTTGTTGCAGAAAGATGAACTATGTATCAGTGGCTGGCAGGCCACTTTCTATGGCCGATAGGCCACCTTTGGGGGCTGCAGGCCGTCACTAGTGGTCGACAAGCCCTCACTCCTGGCCGGCGACCAGCTACTAATGCAAAATCCAACTGTGTGTTTTTGAGCAGAGCAGAGCTATTCTGGAAGTGGACAAAGGTGTAAGTGTTCTACTGTGCAACAAAGACCTTCTAGAAGCAATACAGTGGCTTTTTCGGGTGGAAACTGAGCACATGTGCAGACACCCCATTTTGACCGTCCTCAAGACTTGGATGTTCTCGCAGGTACATCCAGTGATGAGTCTAATTGCTCGTCGAGCGCTCGAATTTCGCGGCGGAATGCTCCAAGTTTGATCTTTCCAAACCCTGTTTCCATTCTATCTCATATGTGGACCATGTGTTGGTCTTTTCAGAGTGATATTCTTGATGGCTTGCCAGCCATCATTTAGGGCTACCGACCATGGGCTTTGCCCTACCAGCCATTGATGTGCCCTGCTGGCCATCAATGAAGCCTTACCAACCACCACTGATGGCCGGCCGGCCACCAATGCATCAGTAGATATTTTTGCTGATATTTTGACAACTGTTTGCACAGATGTGCCCATCTGCTTGCACGTGGATGGTTGGAACTCTTCAAGGAGCCTTTGTATCTTCTATATGTAGAGCTCATCTATATGCATGCAAAGGTTTACAAAGTTTGAGCTGAACAAGAATTCTCTCTCTCTCTCTCTCTCTAGAATCCTCTCTCTGTATATTTTATGCTTGAAAGTGAGCTTTCTCTACATATTTGCACTAGCACCCTTAGCCAAACACCTTCACCTTAGAGTTGAGGTTCTTGAAGGCCTTGATTGAGTTGTTTAGAGTGGTTTTGGCTCAGAAGTTTGACTGTTTTCTTGTTGTTTTAGTGTTGTGCTTCAAGGGTAAGAATTTCACTCTTTTAAGTATTGTTTTACTTCATTGCTTGGCCACCTTTGCATGCTACTTTGAAGCTGGTTTTAGCCTCTAAAAAGTTCTGTTTTTTAAGGTCTTAAAATGTTGGTTTGAGCCTTGGGTGGTTAGGGGGTGGTTTCCGCCCTTGGCTCTTTGGCTTTGTAAAGCCTTTTGAGCCATCTTTCTAAGCTTTTGAAACACCCTTTGTTTAGCCTTTCTACCACTGAAACTTAGAGTTTTTTAGTGGTAGAAACTTTGTTTTGAGGCCCAAAACAAGAGGGGGTAACCCTCCCTCCTTGTATCTTGTTTGCATATGTTGGTGGCCTAATAGTTGGGCATGTTTTTCTACCATCTCATGGCTTGATCTCAGCATGTTTTTGTGACTTTTTTTGACCTGCTTTAACTCTATTTTTGGCTGGTTGGGTCATTTGTTGCTTGTTTCTTACACTTGTAGTGTAATCATGCTTAGTAGCTTAATATGCTTGATGATTTAGCCTATCATTGTAGCTTGTGTTAGTTTGATTCCAGCATGTTTTTGCCACTGATTTAGCATGCTTTAACTCTTCTTTGAGTGGTCTTGATCATATGAGGCTTGCTTTGTATAGCTATAGTGTAAATGGCCTTGACTAGCTTTAAGTTTCAAGGTCTTTAACATGCTTTGCTTGAGTTATTTGCATGTCATAACATCATTTCACACATGAATTCAATGCATGTAGCCTTGTCACACTCTTACATATTCCACTCTTTCATTACTTTTGAGAGGTGTGCTTTGTGCCTTGTTTATAAGCCAATACATGAGCATGATTTTCTTGTTTTTCATGCTACCATCTCAGCACATTTTAGCCACTGTTTTGGCATGTTTGAGGTCTGTCTAGGGCTGGTTTGGCCATTTGAGTTTGGTATTGCATGGTTCTTGTGTAAAGCTCTTCACTAGTTTTAATGCGTAAGTCTCCTAACATATTGTACATATTTGCATGTTAGAGTCTTGTGTTTCATGCCATTTCAGCACTGAAATTCTGCCACCTCCCTCATTTCTCCATTTTTCTATTTGTTTTGAGGGATGGTTAGTATTAAAGGTTGTGTTTAAGCTTGGGATTGAGGCTTGTGCTTAAATGGCTTTAATCTTCTTTCGAGGGTTCCTCCTAGTCAAAGGAATGGTCTCTCTCATGCTTTAACTCATCTTTTGTTTGACCTCTCTCTCATTAGAGGACTTTCACATTTGGACAAATCAATTAATGAATGGCTTGGTAATCTTAAAATGTGTAAACAAGAATTGAATCAAGTAAAACAAGGCCAAGATAAGCATGTTTTTTGCATTGCATTGTGTTCAATCGGACATTATATTGAACACAAGGTTGATTGGCCCATTTCATACTCAAAGTGATGAAATGAGCCAATCTCCTTTGTCTCTGTCACCCTTGATCATGCATGATAGGGTGGTGGTTCTAGAGTCTTCTTTTTGTGCATTGATTGAATGTGTACAAGTTGGATCCTTGGCCATCATGCATTGAAAATGCTTGATTGTTGGTCTTAGACCCAATAGCTCCTCTCCTTTGATGTTTTGAGATGATAAGGAGAAGGTGTACTACAAACATACCCCTGGGAGACCCTCCATTTTTCTCTGTTTGAGCTCTGTTGCAGAATGGTGATTCAGCACACCAGTGGCCGGCAGTGCTTCATTGATGACCGGCAAGGCTTCATCCTTGGCCGGCAATGCCTCTCTTTGGCCGGCAAGTGGCTGGAAGGAGCTCCGCATGGCCGGCAGGCCACTGGTGCATTCCTCAGCATGGAATTGGTAAGGTGGAGCAGGAAGTTCTTGGAGACACCCTGCAAACAGAGCCTCTCAAGAGCAAACCAGAAGGCTTTTCGGGGTGAGAAACTGAACGCATGCATGATCAACTTCCTAGAGCAGAGTTGAGGTAGCAGTGTTTTTAAAGCTTTACTTGTTAGTTAGCATGAATTTGTAATATTAATTAACTAGTTTGCTAATTAGTTAAAGTAGTAAGTAGTTTGCTAGTTATTCGATTGGTTTGTAATAATTAGTCTAATTAGTTAATTAGATTAGTTGATTGGCTTAGCTTAGATTAGCTTAGCTTAATTATTCGGACCCTCCTTCGAGAGGGCACAATGTTGTAATAAGGGTTTGTGTGTGTGTGAATGTCTTCCAACCCCACTTCTTTTTTCCTTTTATTTAACCGTTTTCGATGGTTAGTTTTAGGACACATTTTGATTAGCATACCTTATGCTTTGCATGTTTGCATCCATTCATTTGTATTGCATACACCGGGCTCAGCGCATCATTCAAACTACATCGTATTTCAATATCTATTTGAATACGTGTTTCAAAGCATGTTATCAATTGTTGCATTCATATGCCATCTTAGACGGCCGAGCCTATTTAGTTGCATTATTACCTGTGTTATTTTAGGCATTGTTAACATAGTTAGGATCATGCATTGTTTTCTAACTAGCTTTTGTTTTGGCTCGGAGTACACTGTAAGTGTTACGCTTTAGCATACTTGCATGAGTGTGAGTGTTGCCATGATCGCATGCTTGCCATGAGGCTATTTGCTTACTTGCTAAACTACATGAATGCTTGTAGGTGGAGGCTTGATTGTCTGAATTGGAACAACTCGATGATGGTGAGTTTTAAGCCCACTTTGCAAAGTGGCAAATCATGTTTTAAGCCCACTTGAGGGTGGCAAATCTGCACTTTAGCCTACTTGCGACTAGCACTTTCAAACCATTTTCGAAAACAAACATAAGTTGTTTTGTTCCAATTCTAGTGATTGAGTCTATACTTGTACATGTGCGCCACATAGTAAAGTTAGCTAATAATCAGAACAAGAACACATGAAGTTTATAAAACAACATATCATGCTTAGTAGAGGCCGATCTTTGGTGCTCATTTCAGGACCTTCCCTTCTCGTACCCAAGTTTCCGAGCCGAGGAAACTTTGGTGATGACGGACACGTGGCCTTTGGCACAAGTCAGGGTTTCCTAAATTTTCCAAAAATAAAATATTTAGGTGGTGACTCTGTAATATGGCAAAGCAGTCCATGTTTGGCGCCTTTTATTCAAAATTAATTTTCCAAAACGATTTGCCGAATTTGGACTCTTTGGTGTTTATCAGTTTCACATCGCACTTTGTGAGTTAAATTTAGAACCGTGACAGGAGTCCAAACTGTAGTAAGACCAATTTGTGCTTCTCCGAAAGGGGGGCGCACAAAGAAAGTCGGGTCTACAGTTTCTGACGACTCTGCTGAGGATTTAGAGAACTTGACTCAATACTAATGATATGTTGTTTTATCTACATTTATGTGTTTCTTTGCAGTGTATTTGCATTGGTGCACTTATGTCACAGTGTTTGTCATCTGCTATTCCTAAACGGTTTTGTGGAGAAGTGATTCGGAAATACTCTTCGGGTCTTGGAGGGCGCTTGTGATCCTCAGCTAGCCACCTGAAAAAGAATGAACACTCTGGTCGAGGATGCCGGAATTAGCACTCCAACGAATAAGTTAGTATCTACTCTCTTGGTTGCTTATGTCTTAAGTTAAGCTTACTTGTTCTCACATACCTCTCTTTGGTTGATGTTCCTCTACTTATATTTCCCTCTGGGCCTCAGTGTTGGGCCCACCTTTAGTCCACCGTGCAGTTATTCATTCGGCTCCTTCTGTTACTGACCAACCTCTACTTGGCTCCTTGCTCAACTGGTTCTATGGCCGATTAGCATCCCCCTGAATTTATATATGACGGGGCCGAATGCAATGTATACATCTCGATTCTCTAAGAATACTATTCGGCCTCTTCACATCCCCTAATACTCGGCTCCCACAATTGCCCCCCAAACACTCCACTAACAACAGTTGGCTGGCGTGTTTGGTTTTGAACTTGAAAAGTCAGAGCCGAAATTCGGCGGTTAACCTCATTCCAACGCGAGTGTCAGAACGCACGCGTTTTACGGTCATCATTACAACTTCCCGCCCCTTCGTACAGTTCTTTCATTTATTATTATGATTTAAAATTTAGTTGTCTTTTCAAATGCGTGTATATTGTTTTGAATACTTGAAGCTCTCGGTCTGCCTTCCGATACACCTCTGCAACCTTTGTCCATTCTTCATTGTCTTCTTCGTCTCTTGTAAGTTATCTTCCTCTTTATTTCAAATCCCATTTCCTTGTTTGTTTTCAATTTTACGTACTCCATAGACTGACGAAAATGGCAAAGCATTTGAAAAACCTCCTTTCTGTGGATCGAGTCTGTGGCTTTCAACGTCATTTTTCCATCCCCGACGATGTCCATCTGTCGCTCGTGACAGACAGCACCCTTGATATGGAGAGGAAGGATCAAAGCACAATCGTCTTCCCTCTCTTATCAATTGCAGAGGGCGGGGTCCGTTTCCCCCTTCACCCATTCCTTAGGGCCGTCCTTCACCATTGGGGTCTAATCCCTTCACAACCTAATGTAAATTTCTTCCGAATCATAATGGGGATTATAAAGTTAATCTGTCGCCTTAGGATCAATCTCACATACCTGCTATTCGGCGTTGTTATGCCTTGGCCAAGTCTTCTGGCCGAAGTGGACGCTATTTCCTCAGGGCTAAGAACACCGACCATCAATTAGTGACCATGCTTTCCAGCTTTGGTAAGTGGGTTGATGATGTCATGGTCGTTGTCCGAGGTAACTGGGAATTTGGCAAAGGCGAAGACCGCCTAGATCCAATTCCTAGACGGAGAGGCGAACCAGGTGGCCATATAGCGCTTTACACTTATTTTCCTTATGTGTGTTCAGCTTTATTCTCGTGGCCTTACGATTTCACTTGTATAGGAAACGATTTGAAGAAAATTTTGGTTTCAACCAACGACTTCATTCTTGTGGAAATCAAAGTGGCGCTCCAATACTTCGGTCGTCCAAGCCTTCAAAGACAAGGGAAGGCAGCGCACATTCTTCTTCGATATGAGCCAACGAATACGACGTTCTCGATGGCAGACAACATTCCAACTCCGAGGGGTGAAGAGTATCTTACGGCCCTTATCTTAACCAACTTCAAAAACTTGAGGCAAGTTGGTTTGGAAGCATTCGATTCGGAGCAGGTAGAAATAGCCGAAGAGGTCGCTGAGGAGTGAAGCCAGTCTGAAGCTGAGGTAGACGAGGCTTTAAAGTTGGCCTTTGAAGAAGCCGAACTCAATTTGTCTGACCCTCCGTCCACCTCAGGCCAAGGGGACATCTCCTTCGAAGACATTTTTACAAATTTAGGGGACTTACCCGGCTCCTACCCTGATAAGATGGCCGGCGAGTCGCTCAACCAATTAGCTAAACGAAAAAACGCCGAGAGGATGGTTGCCCGAAAAAGGGCTGAAGCAGAGCGAAACCAACCTCCACTCCCTCCACCTTTCGTTAGGAAAGAAACTCCTTCACCTGTTCCTATTGAAGAGGTGGTCCAGAATGAAGTGGCCGAAAAGGAACCTGTTGTCGAAGAACAAGGGGTTCAAGTGACAAAGCACAGGGGCGAAAAATGCCCGGCCCAACACGAAGCCACTTGTTCGGAAGGCCCAGTGGACAAATAGCCATGCTTAGAAGAAACAGGCTTGGTTGTGCCATTCATAGTGAATAAAAACCATGCCGATTGGCTCCGATGCATCGGCTATAAGAGATCCATTTGTGGCTTTGAGCCTGGCTTCCTCCATTTCTACACGGGCAGATAGAGCAACTTTTAGGGCAGAGGCCGATCTTCTGGCCATCGCGTTAGCCGCTCAATCGACGATATTGGTACATGATCCTTTATAGTTTTGCAAGGCTGACCGAAAAAATTTCTATATTAGCCTATTAATCCTTTGTTTTGCAGGCAGCGGGGCGGATAGCTGAGATTGGATGTCGCCAACATGACGCTATCGAACAGATCGGCTTTCTTTCAGTCGAGTTAGAAATTGAGAAGGGGAAGATAGCTAAGGCTTCTCTCCGAGCCGAGTTTGAGGCTGCGAAAGCGGCGACAGAGAGAGCTAGGGCCGATACCGAAGCAAATAAGGCCAAGACCGCTAACAAACTGAAAGTGGCCGCTGAGGAAAAGGCGAAAACGAATGAAGAGGCGCTCAGATTGGCCAACGAGATGATTGCCAAGCTGGAGGCCGACATGGAAAAGTTGAACCGGCCGAAGGCAAACACCGAGTCTGCACTTTCCGAGTCGTTCAAGGTTGGCAAGGATGCGGCCCTCGCAGACTACGTAGAACAAGTGGCGAAATTCGAAAATAGGGTGTTCAAACACGGCTGGCTCAAAGCCTTGGCTACTACTAACGTGGTATCGAAACAGCCGATTCCGTACGAGAAGGTAGATGCTGAGCCACTGGAGTCTGACCCCGAAGACTGAGTTGAATATTTTCCATTTTGTCTTTGGTAGTAGGTGTACGTTGGTTTTGCTAAATGTATTAGGTTTTTGGTTATTCATTGTTGTGAGAAGCTGATGTATGGTAGTTTTCATTTGTAAAATGAATTGCAATTGTGCTCAATTTACGAATGAAAATTATTTTTCCTATTTGTGCTCAGTTTATGTGCTTGTCCGTAGCTAAGTGAGATGTAAAATCACGAAATGAATGGGACAAGCTACCAAATTAAACATAACTGTGAAGTGCTGAAACTTGGCCGAATATGTTAGCGAATATGCCCTTGGCCCAGCAAGTTGATGAACCAGTCAGCCAAAAAATGGCAATTCGGGGATTTGCTGGGGCACAATGGTAATTCGGCTGAGCTTTGATAGTTAAGCCGAATGGATTGATGAATCTGCCCTTGCCCCAGCAGGTTATTGAACCAGTCAACCAAAAAACAGCAGTTCGGGGATTTGCTAGAGCACAATGGTAATTCGGCTGAGCTCTGATAGTTAAGCCGAATAGATTAATGCATCTACCCTTGCCCCAGCAGGTTACTAAACCAGTCAGCCTAAAAATGGCGGTTCAGGGATTTGTTGGGGCACAATGATAATTTGACTGAGCTCTGATAGTTAAGTCGAATGGATTAATGAATCTGCCCTTGCCCCAGCAGGTTAATGAACCAGTCAACCTAAAAACGGCGGTTCAGGGATTTGTTGGGGCATAATGGTAATTTAACTGAGCTCTAATAGTTAAGCCGAATGGATTAATGAATCTGCCCTTGCCCCAATAGGTTAATGAACCAGTCAACCTAAAAACGGCGGTTCAGGGATTTGCTGGGGAGAATGGTAATTCGGCTGAGCTCTGATAGTTAAGCTGAATGGATTAATGAATCTGCCCTTGCCCCAGCAGGTTAATGAACCAGTCAACCTAAAAACGGCGGTACATGGATTTGTTGGGGCACAATGGTAATTTGGATGAGCTCTGATAGTTAAGCCGAATAGATTAATGAATTTGCCCTCGCCCAGCATGAACTGGAAGGCCGAATGATCTTAGTTCATGGCGTGAGGCTATTGAAGTTTATCATTAATGAGATCGCCTCGGGGGTGCTGCACTCGTAAGGAATAAATGCGGTCAGTGCCTCGTGTGCGTAGGTCCCATTAGCGTGCTTAAATTCAATATCCTAGCCCAGTCTGTTGAGGAAGGTTAGATAAGTGCAAATGTCAAATAGACTATTCTTCAACAGCAGAGGAGATGGGAGGACATTGGGTGAACTTGACACAGAGATGAATCGAAATGGCGAGCCTATGCGCGTGAGCAGTAGGGTGATGATGGAGCGGGAGAGACACCAGTCCCCTCGTCGTAGAAGCAGGTCACCCAGAAGGGAAAAGCAGCTGCGGGGAAAATCCCCTCAATCGCACTCTAGAGGAGAACCTGGTTCGACACCGCGCCCATTGAGTTTTGCGGTCATTGTGGGGAACAAACCGATGACGGAGGCGAATTCAATCGTTCATGACCCAAATGTGCCGGTCAAGTTTTCTCGACAGATTTTTCCACTAGAAGTCCAGTAGTCGATGGTCGGTCGACAGGATTTCGAAGTATTTCGGGAGGGCATCCATAGGGCGGTGAAGGGGCTGTACACCGCCTATGAAATCGGCATGCGTCTACATGCCGCATGGCGGGATATAGGGTAGAGAGACGAACGCATTTGAAGCTTAGAAGCTCACGCAGAGAAGGCTGAGCGCGAGCTAAAAGAGATCAAGGCTGCCGAGCTCAATCGGCCGGCAAATTGAACCCGATCGTGGAGGAGAGGGTGACCCAACGACTAATAAGTCATGCGATTGCTGATCGAGAAACGGCTAGCATGTTTGCAATTGAGACTGCCAAGGCTAGGGCTTATGAAAAAGGCTTCCACGACGGCCGAAAGGTCGGGACAGACAAGACCAAGGAAAAACTCGTCGAGGAGGTCTGCTAATGTGAGAATCGTGGATTCAAGCAAGGATGGATCAAGGCACTCAGGCCTCGGATGCTCTCCGGGCAGCAAGCGTTGATTCGGCGTTGCCGCTATATCAGAGTCATCAATTTCCCTTCTCAGCCTTCGAAGTGGAGAAGAGTGATAATGAGGGAGATGCCAAATTAGCCTAGATATTGTAAATACTCCCAACACAAATTGGGAGCAAATTATGTATTTATTGGTTAATTTAATAAAACACTCTATTTTAAATATTTGCATGTTTCGATTTATACATTCTGAGCCTGTCGGTTGATGTAATGAAACATTTCATTTTCAGTGCTTGCATGTTTCAACTTTCGCCAACTACATCTGCTTTTTAATCATAATATTAACGAGAAGCACACCGAATCCACAGCTTTTATCTGCGCCAGTTGTGAGACCTACGAAGGCGCTCCGAATCCGGAGGCTTAATCAGCCCAAAAGTGTCATGCACTGATGGGGCTCCGAATTCAGAGACTTAAATCTTGGCCAATCGTGATATCCATGAAGGGCGCTCCGAATCCAGAGGCTTAATCGGGAAGACTTGTTTTAACGAGCTGAATTTCAGTGAGGAAATAAGACACTTTGTATTGCAAAAGTGAAATTTGTACACAGTGAACATTCAAAACAAGTATCGTCCCTTACAAGTCGGGTTAATGATAGAATTTACACAAATGTGTAGAATTCCAAGGGCGTGGTAGACTCCTCCCAGACATGTCTTTGAGCCGATATGCCCCTGTGCCGGCGATTGATTCAATCTGATAGGGGTCGTCCTAGTTGGGACCTAGCTTTCCGTCGGCGGGTTCTTGGTAGCGGGAAGAACTTTCTTCAAAACCAATTCTCTGGGTATATAACGTCGCTGATGCACACGTTGATTGTATGACTTAGCGAGCTGCTGCTGATACCGTGCCATAGACGCGAGGGCTCGGTCTCGCCGTTCTTCAATCAGAGTTAGGTCCAATGCTAGCATCATGTCATTACCCCCCAAGTCAAAGACCTTTGTTTTTAGAGTGGGTAGGCCAATCTCCAGTTGAATAATTGCCTGAGTCCCAAAGCACTGGGCGAACGGCATTTCTCCAGTTGATCGCCTTGGTGTAGTGCGATGAGCCCACAGTACACTAGGCAACTCTTCAACCCACTTTCCTTTAGCTTTCTCCAGCCGTTTCTTGATGCCGTCCAAAATGGCTTTGTTGGAGGCTTCAACTTGACCATTGCTCTGTGGATACGCCGGGGTGGAGAAATAAGGCCGAATACCATACTTGCCGCACAATTCTCGGTAGACGCCGCAATCAAACTGGGTGCCATTGTCCGAAATAAGTGCTCTTGGAATGCTGAATCGTGTTATGATATTCCTCCATACAAAATGCTTCACATCGGTATCTCGAATGTGCGTTAGTGCCTCCACTTCGACCCATTTTGTGAAATAATCTGTCACAATAATCAAAAATCATTTGTTACCCGGGGCGCGAGGAAATGGTCCAACGATGTCAAGTCCCCATTGGGTGAACAGCCAAGGACTGGTTATAGAGCTCAACTCTTCGGTAGGCAGATGGGTTAAAGGAGAAAACTTCTAGCACTGTTCACATTTCTTCACGTAACATTCGGAATCGGCTCTCATTGTCGGCCAATAATACCCCTGTGTCACAGCTTGATGAGCCAAAGAGAGCCCGCCAGAATGGGTGCCACAGCTACCTTCATGTATTTCAGTCAGGAGTTCCTCGACTTGATCCGGATGAATGCATTTTATGTATGGACCAGAAAGGGAATTTTTGTAAAGCTTTCCTTGCGGATCCAAGTAGTATCGCAGGTCTTTGTTTCGCAACTTGTGCGCCTCTTTCTTATCCGACGGGAGCTATTCGGAAGATAGGAATGCAGTAATGGAGTCCATCCAACTCGATCTTGACTCTATGACATTGACCTGGACTTCCTCTGAAGGGCCAATGCTCGGCTTAAGGATGAAACCCACTTCAATTGTCCGTTTAATCTCTGAGTTAATGGCAGAGGCTAGGCAGGCCAGGGTGTCTGCATGTGTGTTCTGATCACGGGTTATTTGGTTCAATTCATGATAGTCAAATTATGCCAGCAAAGAGTTTACCATTTTTATATAGGCTGCCATACGGTCGTTTTTGGCCGCGTACTCACCCTTTAGCTGATTGATCACCAGTTTTGAATCGCAAAATATAAGCAAATGCCGAGCACCCAGAAGATGTGCGTTCCGTAAGTCGAGTAGCAAGGCTTCGTATTCAGCCTCATTGTTCGATGCTTCGAACCTGAGTTTGACAGTCTACTCGATTATCGCTCCGTCGGGAGCCATGATCACTACTCCGGCCCCACTGCCCCGTTGGTTGGATGATCCATCACAATACAACTACCAAACGTCCCCAATATAAATTCGACGAGGCCTCTAGTGAATTCGGCCACAAAGTCGGCAAGGACTTGCCCCTTGATTGAGGTTCTAGGCAAAAATTGAATATCGTACTGGCTGCGTTCGAGAGCCCACTTTGAAATGCGGCCCGATGCTTCTGCACTATGGAGTACTGTCCGGAGGGGGTAGTCCGTTAGTACCCCGATGGTATGCCCCCGAAAGTAATGCATCAGTTTTCTTACTGCCATGACGAGGGCTAAGATGAGTTTTTCGGGAGGTAACGTGTTTCGGCGTCAACCATTGCCTTGCTTACATAATAAACTGGCTGCTGCTCCCCAACCTCTGCCTTTAATAGCACGGCGCTGACGGCCCGGTCGGAAACTGCCAGATATAAAATGAGCGGAATGCCGGCCGAGGGTGTTGTCAAGAGTGGGACTAATCGAAGCTAGGTCTTCAGACCATTGAAAGCAGCTTCGCACTCAGAGGTCCATTCAAAAGCTTTACCCTACTGTAGGGTATAAAAGAATTGTCGGCAGCGATTAGTGGAACGGCTGATGAACCTGTTGAGTGCGGCGGCCATCCCCATCAACTTTTGGGCCTCCTTGCCCGATCGAGGAGAGCCGAGTTCCAGAATTGCTGTGATTTGCCTCGGGTTCGCTTCGATTCTGCAGTGATTGACAATGTAGCCCAGGAATTTGCCGAAACCGATCCTAAATGCACACTTGGAAGCATTCAGCTTCATTTTGTATTTGCGTAAAATGTTGAATGTCTCTTTTAAATCGGCTAGGTAAGTCTGCTCTTCTTTAGACTTAACCACCATATCGTCAATGTACACTTCCATCGTTCGGCCGTGTTGCTCCTCAAACATGGTAGTAACTAGTCTTTGGTAAGTTACCCCTGCATTCTTCAGCCCAAAAGGCATAACCTTATAGCAGTAGGTTCCTCTTGGGGTGAGGAATACAGTTTTGTCTTGGTCTTCCGGGTGCATTGCAATTTGATGATAGCCTCTGTAGGCATCAAGGAAGCTCATACGTTGATGATGCGTCATGGCATCCACGAGTTGGTCCATTCTGGGGAGGGGAAAACAATCCTTGGGACAAGCTTTATTTAAGTCTGTGAAATCCACACAAACACGCCAAATCCCATTTTTCTTTTTTACAACCACTGTATTTGACGGCCATGTTGGGTAGGTGACTTCCCGGATTGCCCCAGCATCAAGCAACCGGTCAACTTCTTCAATAACGGTAGTAGTGTGTTCTGCGGCTGAACGTCGGCATTTCTGAATAATCAGCTTGCGTTTGGGGTCAACATTTAAACGGTGTTGAGAAACAGATGGATCCACCCCCAGCATCTCATACAGTGACCATGCAAATACATCAAGGTTGCTGAGTAAGTAGGTAATTAGCTGTTGTCTGTCGACTTTATTCAAGGAGGCGTCGACCATGAAGAACCTGTTAGGATTCCCATCGATTTCAACTCGATCCAGGGCTTCCGTGGCCTTTTCACTTGGGAGCCGCCCAACATCGTCGAGGCTCTCTCTATCCGGCACCTCAATAGAATTCACTTCCAGCTCTCTTGGAGTCTTCGCTGCAAGGAGACAACAAGCTTGTGCCGATTTATGGGAACCATGGATTTGTTCAATGCTACGTTCAGTCGGGAAGCAAAGCAGTTGATGATAGGTGCTTGGCACGTCCCACGATGAGATTATACAGCGAAGGAAGCTTGACAACCAAAAACTCCATATCCATTGATCAGGAGCCCGCTCGAACAGCTAGTGTGATTTTGCCCAACGGGTATTCTGGATTGGCGTTGAAGCCGAATAATGGATAATGGGCCGGAGATAGGTCCGACTCAGTGAAGTCGAGTTTAATAAAGGTCTTGTAGTACGTAACCTCCGAAGTACTCCCCTGGTCAATGAGAACCCGTTCAACGGTGAATCTATTTACGCATAGTTCGATTACCAAGGGATCAATGTGGAGGAGTGTTACGCCGACCAAATTGGAGTCATCGGAAGAAATACTCGTAGCTTCGTGGGGGCGTTTCGCCGGTGTGATTTGGTTTTGGAGGTTAGGATGTGACTGAATTGTATGCACCGCGGAAGCCGTTGGCAAGCTATATATCATATGAATTACGCCGAGCGGTGGTGACTCCAACCACAAAACAACTGTTTTGGTTGAGTTGTCCTTTCGGGCGTATTGCTTAAGCCGACCGTCTTGTACCAACTCATCGAGGTGATCCTTCAATACGTAGCAACTGTCGGTATCATGAACGTGGTCCTTGTGATATTCACACCGCTTATCCCGCCTCCTTGTGTCGGGAGGTCCCACTATTTTAGAGGGCCACTTAAAGAACGGCAAGTGTTGAACCTTAACCATAACCATACTGATTGGCTCCGATAACTCTGTATATTTCTTGTCGGCACGCCTTGCGCGCCTGCTATCCACTTGAAGCTGCTCATTAGCTCGGTGTGGACATTGGTCATTTGATCGGCGCGAATCCCGTCTTCGATCTCGTTTAGCCAAGTTCCGTGACTCAGGGCTCCGTGGTAGCACAGCGTTCATCAGCTGCACGATTTCAAGCGGGGCTGACTTAGTGGCGTTGTGCCCAGCTTTGACCCGTAGGGCATCGTCTTCTACTTTGCAGTATTCCTCAGCTTTTTTCATCAACGACCAGACCGTTTTTAGGGGCTATCTAGTCAAAGAGCTGCGAAGGCCATTGTCTAGATGTAACCCCATTTTGAAGGCAGTGATGGCCATGGAGTCATTACATGCATCATTTACTAGGTTAAAACATTCCCAATACCACGCCGAATATGCACGAAGAGTTTTCCCTGGTTGAATTTGCATTGCCCACAGAGAATCGACTTGCTTCGGCTGGACCTCATTAGTGATGAACCTTGCCCTAAAGGATTTTTGGAGTTGGTGGAAGCTTTTGATCGATGCCGGCTCCAATTTATAATACCACCTGACAGCCAGTGGTCCCAAACTGCTCGGAAATATTCGACACATGAGGGCCTCGTCGTCTGCTTGAAGCGTCATGGCTTGCTTGTAATGGCGAATGTGATCGGTGAGATCTGATTTACAATCATTCACGGTGAATGATGGTGCTTTGAACTTTTTGGGTAGCACTGCTCTTGCAATCCGTCGTACTAAGGGGTCATGTTGATCCTCTTCATCTAAATTATTTCTTCTTCGCTTTTTCCGTGCACACGGACTTCCCTCAGAAGAACTGGAGATGTCGACTCATCCCTTCTTTGTAGATTCTGGGGATGATGGGTCAGAGCCACTGCTACTGTCATGTCTCCGAACTCGAGATCGTCGACCATCCTTTCTCAGAGGTCGTCCCGGGTCTTGGCGTGCGGCTTGTTGAGATTTCGCCACCTCCAAGGCCAAATCTTGTCGAAGGCGCTCGTTCTCAGCCATCATGTTTTCCAACGTCTATTCGTTTTGCTTCACTTGCTCCATAATCACTTGCTCCATAATCGCTTGCATTGTCTCATGTGCTGATGTCGAGGGTGAATCGAAGTTCAAGGCCCTTCTTGCGGTAATATTCTATGGCCCAAGCATGTTGCTTGGAGTGGTTTCATCTTGTGGCATAGGGTCGCCAGTGACTGCCGGAGGATCTTCTGTCATGCCCGCCATGGATGTGCTTGAGTATTCCCACAGACGGCGCCAATTGTGGAGAAGTAATTCAGAAATACTCTTCGGGTCTGGGAGGGCGCTTGTGATCCTCAACTAGCCACCTGAAAAAGAATGAACACTCCAGTCAGGGATGCCGAAATTAGCACTCCGACGGATAAGTCAGTGTCTACTTTGTTGGTTGCTTATGTCTTAAGTTAAGCTTACTTGTTCTTATATACCTCTCTTTGGTTGATGTTCCTCTATTTATAATTCCCTCTGGGCCTCAGAGTTGGGCCCACCTTTAGTCCACCATGCAGTTATTCATTCGGCTCCTTTTGTTTCTAACTAACCTCTACTCGGCTCCTTGCTCAACTGGTTCTATAGCCGATTAGGATCCTCCTAAATTTATATACGATGGGGCCGAATGCAATGTATACATCTCGATTCTCTAAGAATACTATTCGGTCTCTTCACATCCCCTAATACTCGGCTCCCACAGGTTTGTCGGAGGCTTGCTTGGAAAAGCGTGCCATAAGGCTGACCGGTTGCGGGCTTTGCCACGATGGGAACACAAACGTTGGATCTAGACTACCACTGTACCGTTTGATCCTCCTTTCACTTCTCGGTGTTAGGCGCGAGAGGTATATTAGGTGGTCTTGCTGAGGCACCCTTTTTGACCAGTTGACCTAGTTGCATATCGGAAGCCATAGAGACTGTTCCAAACTAGGACAAGTTGCTCACCCGAATGCAAGATTGTTTGAAACTGCATGTGTGCGTAGTGAAACCCTAGCTCCTGATGAAACTAGGACAGGGAAACCCTACCCCACCATAGGGGTGTTTTGGCTCTCACTTGCTTAATATATGCTGTTGGGGTGTGTCTCTACAGGGAATGTATGTATCAGTTGCAAGTTTAGGTATCAGTCTGAGGAGATCAGTGTTTAAGAGTATCAGTATTATGGCAGAAAATTTGGGGGGCAGAAATCAGTGTTTGAGTACAGATTGTCCAGCTTATGATGTCAACTGTCTGTTGTCTTCGTCTAAGCCGAGGTGCTGTGCGTTTTTCTGATTTTTGTTTATTTTGCTTTATTTTCTATTTTGCAATGTAGTATTTTCACCATTGCTTTCGACGAGGCAGTTACCCCCCAAGCACTCTGGACCAGAGTAAGAAGGTTTTATCGATCTGGGGATCATGTTAGTGGACAGCTAGTGTTCGCATCGCTTCCCCCGGTTACAAGACGGAGCAGAGTTCGGCATAATTCACCAGTTCTTCAGTGCTCAATGAAAATCAGTTTTATGGTTCTACTTTAGAGTGTGCACCGAGTCTAGTAGATCAGCATCTCTCAGTCAATATAAAGGAAATGATGCGTCAACTCCAACAAACTATCGAGACCATGCAGCGGGACGCTGCTCGCCAAGCGGAGGCTACCCCTCGACAAATAGAGGTTGTAGCCCAGCAAGCTGAGCTGATTTCCATGCTTCAACTACAACAACAACCACAACAAGCAACGGTGTTTGCTTCGCACCCACCCCCACCTAAGGTTCCGATACCCAGGGAGACAGCAAATGGCCAAGAGAATACGGACATTCCAATAGGCCTAATCCCACCTTAGATAATAGGGCCTGTCCCACTTCAGACTTCAAATGCGCCGGCCTACCCAGCGAACACACCGTTCAAGTTTGAGGTCGATCCAACCTCTGAAAGTGAGCAAGCTCGAGAAGCTGTTCAAGTAAGCCCAGGGAGTTAACTCGATCCCGGACATAGAGGACGGCTACAGAGATTCGACGGTGACATTGCCGGACAGATTTAAAATGCCTCACATAGACCGCTTCGACGGCTCGGGCGATCCTATGGTCCATTTAAGGCTGTTTTCAGATATTCTGCGCCCGATGGGCTTGACTAGAATGCAGAAGCTATCCCTTTTTGGTCGAACCCGGTCGGGTATTATGGCCATCTGGTATGCTAAACTGGAGGATTCAGTGAAGAGGAATTGGAAAGAAAATGGCTGAGGCCTTCATTGCCCAATATTCGTACAATACTCAAATCGAGGTAATAACCTGTGATTTGGAGGCAACTAGGCAAGAGCCGAAGGAGGGCTTCTCTTACTTTGTCACTCGGTGAAGGGCTAAGCCCTCCATGATGACTACCAGGCCAGCTGAGAAAAACCAAATAAGGATGGTCGTGCGGAATCTGCAACCGAAGCTGCGGTAGAAAATGATTGTCTTACCCCTCCCCACCTTTGCGGATCTTCATGAGATTGGGGTACAGATAGAAGATGCTATGAAACATGGTTTGATTGACCGGGAGAGAAAGCAGCCCAAGAGGGCCTTTACCCACAGTTCGAATGCAGCTGCGAGCACCTCTAACGTTGGAATGGTTGCCACCACAACAAAAATAGCCACACCCTTTACCGATTTATCTGGAGCCACCATACAACCTGCAAAGTACCCACCCCAGGGCCAGAGGGTTTTTACCCCGCTTTATATGTCTCTGTCTAAAGCCTTGGGGGTTCTGATGAGAAAATGGCATCTGAAGCCCCTAGAACCACGCCCATTGCCAAATCTCCTCCCTCCTACACATAACCCAGCCAAGTATTGTGCCTTCCATCAACAACATGGGCATGATACTGACCAATGCTTCAGAGTACGTCATGAGATTCAAGATCTCATCAACAATAAAGTGATAGCGCCTCCTGAGAAGCCAAATGCCACTACAAACCCCCTTCCACCACATAACCAACCCCCTCATCCACCCAGGCAAGTAAACCTGATCCAAACAATGGTCGTCCCGTGCGACCCCAGCATATACATCACTCTCTCCCACCTGCCTAAGCCGGCATTGTTCATCCCGGAATGCACAGACTTGTTTATGATGAGCACGTCAATATCCCAACCTGAACCCTTGGTGGTGGTTGTGATAGAAGAAGGAACGCCTGAGTGCTCTGCAAGCTTGATTGAGGAAGCATACAACCCTTTCCACTTTATTGCGCCAGCTAATCAGGCCAAGCCGAGGGTAGAATTGTCAGGGGAAACTGAGGTGAATGTAGTCCGGGAAGACAGGCCAAGTCAGGGGCTGGATGATTTAGTAGAGCTTGAGGACATTACTAATCTGCAATTCTTTGATGAGCAGGATCTGGGGGATGTGAACATCAACTGGTTTGACCAGAATGGATCAACAGACAATACAGGGTGGCTTAGTGATGAGCCAGATATTGATGAGGGGTCTCAGTCGAGACAGGGACAGTCAGAAACAGGAACATCTGCAATGGCCGAAACAGTCGACAATGAGGAGAAATTGTCGGAGAGCGCTGGTACGAAGAATTTTGCTCAGGAATCGGACAGCATTTGTACAGTAGACACAGAAAAAAGGTTGCGCTGAAGTGGTTTGAATAAGAGAGAATCGAGACTGATCAGAGGGCTAGAAAAGCAAAGGCCCCTCCGGGGACAGAATGTGCTGTGAGCACGAAAATGACTACAGCAGAACCGGACAGTTTTTTATCTGTTACTGAGGGAATGTGGTGGGAAGACGATGACTTGCGTCTTGCGTCTGGCCCATACTGATGAGGACTGGGGACAGAATCTCCCGGATGATATGTGGTACACCGAAAAGGTCGACCACATGACCCGGGGTGGCGGTACTTTAAACCCCCACATCTGGACCAGCCAAAGGCATCTGGGAAAAATAGGGAAGCTGAGAAACAGAAGGACAAACTATTAGAGGAGGAAATTGTACTGAAACAGCTGAAAAAGATTCAAGCAGACATCTCTACTTGGGGACTGCTTATTCCCTCAAGGGTGCATAGACAAGTCGTTCTTTCAGCCATGGACAAGGCTAAGCTTTTGATTGATACAACGCCCGAGCAGTTGGTGGGGTTGGTTTTCCCGGGTGGAGCTTCACCGACTTTGACCTTAACAGACAAAGAACTACCGCCTGAGGGCTCCGAGCACAAAAAGCTGCTATGCATCTCTGTGGAGTATAAGGATAAGTGGATACCAGTTGTCTTAGTTGATACGGGATCTGCCATAAATGTGTGTCCGTCGCGTACAGCTTACACGATTAGGTTAAAACCCGCAGATTTCGTACCAACAGCCCAGGTAATTCGGGCTTATGACAACACCAGCTGGGAGGTGATGAGGACAGTGCGGATCAAAACTCAGGTTGGCCCGGCCCAACAGGACATCGAATTTCATGTTCTGGATGTTCCACCCACCATCAACTTGCTCCTTGGACGGCCATGGCTGCACCAAGTGAAGGATGTCTCTTCCACCCTACACCAGATACTGAAATACCCCCATGGAAAGGGGGTAACAATTGTTTTCGAAAACTCTTCCATACATCCGCCACCAGAGGTTACTACGCCGATCTTTGAAATTGCACATGGCGAGGAGGATGTCTTCCTGTCTAGGTTCATCTTGGCTGAGGCTCGGGTAGTGCAAGATCTTCTAGCTATTGATGAGAGACTGTATGTCAGTGCACAATCTGTTTACCTCATGAACAAGCTTCAACATATACCTGGAATGGGATTAGGAAGGAGTGGCCGGAAAGGCGTCGCCGCATTGGTCGAAGTGCCACACAATCCCCATACCTTTAGTCTAGGTTATACGCCTAGCAAAGAGGATTGGGTAAGAAAAGGAAAGGAGATGGCTGGAAGAGCCAAGGCTAAACAGGCTGAGAAGCACTATGAGTTAGTGCATAGACCTATCCAAGGAACCCAGAACGGACGCTTTGTCCGGGAGGGGGAAGCTTTCCCATTTTGCGGCTTTCCGGAGCCATGGCTGAATTCAGAGAGGTGGCGCTTGCCGGGTTTTGAGATCTTTTTTGACTTACAATTGCCAGGGAATGAAGTTACCGAAGAGCAGACTGACCCAACAGCTAAGGCTAAACCGTGCAAAGAGGATAAGTCCAATGGCACAGATTTTGAGATGGGATCAGTGTTGGCCAGTCTCCTCTCGGATCCTCAAATTACACCAGAGTGCTCGGGGGTTGATTTCTCAGTTTCCATGATTGGGGATAACTCGGCTATAGCCCCTTCTTCCGACATTCTGGATGCATCCATCGCACCCTCCCTCGTTTGGCAATACGAGGAAGGCTTTTCATCTATCAATTCTGGGCCAGGTAGTGAATCGGAATCTGATTCCACAGAGTCTGTGGAGTCGGAATCAGATTCCAGTTCTTCTGAGTCAGAGACTGATATTCCTGGGGGTGATAACCCAGATGCCGTTGTGTTGTCCAGGTCGTCATTTTCATTTTCTTTTGAGTCTGTTGTAACCGAAGAATCAGGCGATCTGGAAGTTATTAATGAGAATGGTACCGCTGTGGCTTTTGAGTACTTTTCTGTGCCGCTCGGTTATTGCATTAATCAGGACTGTCAAAACTTTGATGAAAATGACGAGGAAGAAATTCCTCCAGTTTTGAAACATTTGATTAATCAAGAGAATGAGAGGTTTGTAAAACCTTTGGTTAATGAAATCACCTCAATTAATGTTGGTACTAAGAAGGATCCGCATCTGGTCCAGATCGGGTCCACGTTGTCTTCGGAGGAACGCGAGCACTTAGTCGCTTTATTATAGATTTCAAAGATGTTTTTGCGTGGTCCTACGAAGACATGCCTGGAATCAATCCTGAGATTGTACAGCACCAGATCCCTCTTGACCTTGAGGCCCGACCCGTTAAGCAGAATCTTCGTAGAATACGCCCGGACTGGGCTCTGAAAATCAAGGAAAAGGTCACCAAGCAGATTGATGCAGGGTTCCTGTTAATATCTGAGTATCCTACTTGGTTGGCAAACATAGTTCTAGTGCCAAAGAAAGATGACAGAATTCGGGTATGTGTAAACTTCAGAGATCTGAACAAAGCTAGTCCAAAGAACGACTTTCCTCTACCCCATGTCGACGAATTGGTGGACTTCACTGCGAGGCATACGCTTCTCTCATTTATGGATGGATTTTCCGAGTACAACCAGATTTTGATGGCACCCGAAGACAGGGAGAAGACTGCCTTCACCACCCCGTGGGGGACCTACTGCTATAGGGTGACGCCGTTCAGTCTGAAGAATGTTGGGGCTACTTATCAACTGGCTGCAACCACGATCTTGCATGATATGATCCACAAAGAGGTTGAGGTGTACGTAGACGGCATGATTGTCAAGTCCAAGGAAAGAGAGGGCCACTACACCGCCTTAAAGAAATTTTTCCAATGGATCAGAGAGTATCGGTTGCGACTGAATCCTCATAAATGTACTTTTGGTGTCACAACAGGGAAAATGTTGGGGTTCTTGATTACGCAAAGGGGCATTGAGGTCGATCCTTCCAAGATCATGGCCATCTTAGAAATGCCACCACCAAGGACTGAAAAGGAGGTGTGAGGCTTTCTGGGTAAAGTGCAATTCATAAGACGATTTATTGCAAAATTAACCTTGACTTGTGAACCACTATTTGGTCTCCTGAAGAATGGAAAGAAATTCCAATGGGATGACCGATGCCAAGTTGCTTTTGAGCAGATCAAGCAGTATCTACAGAACCCACCCGTGTTGTCACCGCCAGAGCCGGGGAAACTGTTGATATTGTATCTATCAGTAACTGACACGACAATGGGCTGCATGCTTGCACAAGAATCTGAGGATAAGGTGGAGAAGGCTATCTATTACATGAGCAAGAAGATGCTGGAATATGAGACCCGTTACACTCCGCTTGAAAAGGCTTGTTTGGCCTTGATATGGTCTACCAGGAAGTTGAGGCACTACCTGTTAGCTCACTCTGTAATACTGGTTTCGAGATTAGATCCCATCAGATATCTCTTCGAGAAACCAGCACTTACAGGTAGGCTAGCCTGTTGGTTGCTTCTTCTCTCCGAATTTGATTTGAAGTACATGACTCGTAAGTCCATGAAAGGGAGAACGATAGCGGAGTTCCTAGTCGATCACCCAGTAGAGGGAGATAAAGCAGTAGAGTATCTGTTCCCAGATGAGGCCATTCTGCAGGTTGAAGAAGAGATTTGGAGTATGTACTTTGACAGAGCGTCAAACCAGTATGAGTATGGGATAGGGGTGTTGCTGATAGCACCCGACAATTCCCACATATCCTTAGCTTTCAAACTCCAGTTCAAGGTATCAAATAATGAAGCAGAGTACGAGGCATGTATCGCTGGCTTGGAAGCTGCCCTAGAACTGGGGGCAAAATAGTTGGACGTCATTGGGGACTCGAACCTAGTTGTGTCTCAAGCGAAAGGGGACTGGAAGGTTAAAAAAGAAATGATGAAAATCTATCACCAAACCCTGGACGTTCTAATCCCCAGGTTTCAGAAGCTAACCTTCACGCATCTATTAAGAGAGAGCAACAAGTTCGCAGAGGCTTTATCAACTCTATCTTCCCTGATAGACATCCCTTTGGGAGTCCGGATGCGTCCAATCATCATTAAACAGAGTTATGTGCCAGCCTATGAGTTGGTTGCTATGATAGATGAAGTACAAGATCAAAATCCCTGGTATCATGACATCTAGAACTTCTTGGAAAATGAGGCTTATCCACCAGGGGCAAATACCAAAGACAAGAGGGCGATACAGCGAATGGCTGCTCAGTTTATCATCGGTGGGGGTAAATTGTACAAATGGGGTCATTTGGGAATACATAAACTGTGTGTTGATGCTGAAGAGTCGAAGTGCCTGATGGAGGCCATCCACAGAGGAGAGTACGGAGCGCATATGAGCGGAGTGATGCTAGCTCGGAAGATCCTCAGATAGGGTTACCACTGGTCAACCATGGAGGAGGATTGTATTGGTTTTGTTTAGCAATGCTACAAATGCCAGATCCATGCAAATCGCATGAACATCCCACCATCGAAGCTGTACAACATGACTTCGCCATGGCCATTTTCAGTCTGGGGGATTGATGTTATTGGGGCAGTTACTCCGAAGGGGTCGAACGAGCATGAGTATATCCTGGTGGCGATAGACTACTTCACAAAGTGGGTCGAGGCCCAATCCTATGCAGTGTTGAAGGCATCGCATATGGCTAAGTTCATCAGGAATAATATTATCTGCCAGTATGGGGTCCCGAATGAAATCATCTCGGATAATGGTTCCCACTTCAAAAAGGAAGTGATCGACTTGTTGGAGAAATGCAACACGGCTTTTCATAAGTCATTGACATATAGGCCGCAAACCAACGGAGCAGTTGAGGCGGCCAACAAGAACATCAACCATATTCTACAAAAGATGGTGGAAACCAACAGGGACTAGCCAGATAAGCTGCTATTTGCTCTCTGGGACTACAAAACATCAATTCGGACTTCTACTGGGGCAACTTTGTATTCCTTGGTTTATGGGATGGAGGCTGTTCTGTCAATTGAGGTTAAGGTTCTGTCATTGTGGGTCATGGCTGAGTGCCAGATAGCAAAGGCAGATTGGCAGCAGAGCAGGTTCGAAGAACTTATGTTGTTCGACGAGAGGAGGCTCAAAGCACTATGTCACATCCAAGGTTATCAACGCAGAATTGCCAGGTCTTTCAACAAGAAATTTAAGTCCAAGAATCTGAAACAATGAGATTTGGTGCTCAAAGACAACCGAGCTCCCATCCACGACCCTAGGGGCAAGTTCAGACCTAATTGGACTGGCCCTTACATCATCAAATATATCTGGTCGGGTAGAGCTGTCATTCTTATGGATTTAGATGGCCTTGAGTTCTCCCAACCTATCAACATGGACAAGTTGAAGAAATACTATCCCTGAGTGGCTCACTAGGCCGAAAACCCAAAAAGGCGACCTAAGCAAAGTTAGAGCACAAAAAATTTGAAGTAAGAAAAACTGAGCTCGCAAGGTTGACAACCCAGAAAGGGCGGCCTTGGCAAAAGTTAGAGCGCAAAAGAAGAGTGTTAAAACCCGAGTGAACCTGAACCGAACTACGTAAGGCTTGATTCCCATATTTGGGATACGTAGGTAACTTCATTCTGAAGTCCAGCCATAAACACTTCTAACCAACTGTGTCCATGCGATTGTTTTTGGTCATCTTTGTCTTTTCAGCATCCAAGAGTTCCATTGTGAGCTACAGTGCAGTGCTATTCAGATAAGGGGCAACTTTCTAGTTATTGGATTTGGGGTTGTGCATCTCAATGTTAGATCTTGGGCGTGTCCAATTGTGATCCATATCGAAAATGGTTTTGAAAAGTTTTAATAAAAGTTGATTTTGTTCAAATTAATCTTTTTATAACTTAGACCATTTTTGGACCAAACGGAAAATTTTAAGTACCCGTAACCTCCAATTATATTGATTTCAGTACAAAGTTCTCCTACTCTTGAATACAAATTGAAGTTGCTTTTTATTACATTCATAAAGAAAACTTGAAAGCACTAATTAAAGCAAATAAACTCGGGGCATAGTCAAGTCAAGTGTTCTTGCGCCCCCTCCCAGAGCTTGTGGAAGCCTCTGATACCAAAGTAGGCCCAACCTGCACCTCTCCATCGAGCGAAGCTATGCACTCGTCAGAAAGGGTGCAACTGAAAGTGGGAGCTGGGGCCAGAAGCTCTCTCGTTCTCCATGTTGTGGCATGCCAAGTCAGATATGAGCCTCGGACTGGAAACGCAGCAAGGTACTCTACCCCATCTTCCGGGCAAGTCTGATCATGTCCAAATTGATGCCGAAATCAGAATGGGAAGTAAAAGACACAATGTGTCAAGCCGATCAATTGAATCCCGAGATGGCGAGACATGTTGTAACTCATCGCCGGTAAATTAAGAAAGGGGCAGCGCCAAACAATGTTGACAGCGGATAGACTGCACATCCATTCGCACCACCATCCCTCATCCGGGGCATCAACTAGACGTTGCCTGAAGAAATAGTCGCGAGCTGAATATGCTGGGCATGAGTCCACCACTCTCAACTTGTCCATCAACCATATCTGGGGAGGGATGAAAAATGAGAGATTAAAGAATAGAGAGCTGTATGTGGAGAAAAAAGTAAGAAAAGGGTTTTGAGAGAAAAACCGAGCCTGAGGGTCGAGTGATGTGAGGAATACACATATGAGTAGGGAGGAAAACGTTACTTGTAAGAGTAGTGGACTCCCTGCAAATCTAGTCGTCTCCTAGCGATGGAAGGCATCCAAACCCATTAGTATCTTAGCTAGTGTCACGGCAATGCTGCTCTTGCTCTCTTTCAAGCCCTGGGCAACCTCAATCAAACGGACGCTAGACCCACTGGAGCCTGGAGCAAGCAAGAAATGAGACAACATGCACAAGCAAATCGCATGTCGCCGAAAACCCTGCCAGTGATGATCGCCGCGATCACCGGCATCAAAAAATCGATGAATCAAGTAATTTTTTGCACCTTCCATTTTTATTTTTATTTGACTTCCATTTTTGTTCATGTCATTTTTTCCAAATACAACGTTAAGGTATAGTGGTTTCTTGAAAGAACTTCCATTTTTAATTTTCTGCAACTTTTGTTTTTATTTTTATATAACTTCCATTTTTATTCAATTTACTTTTCTATTCAACTTCCTTTTTTATTTAATTTCCAAATAGATCGTTAAGGTATAGTGGTTTCTTGAATGAATTTCTATTTTTAATTTTCTACAACTTCCATTTTTATTTTTAAGTAACTTCCATTTTTATTCAAGTTACTTTTCTATTCAACTTCGTTTTTTATTTAATTTCCAAATAGATCGTTAACGTATAATGGTTTCTGGATTGAACTTCCATTTTTAATTTTATGCAACTTTCATTTTTATGTTTACTCAACTTCCATTTTTATTAAATTTACTTTCTATTAAACTTTATTTTTTATTTAATTTCCAAATAGATCGTTAAGGTATAGTGGTTTCTTGAATGAACTTCCATTTTTAAGTTTCTGTAACTTCCATTTTTATTTTTATTCGACTTCCATTTTTATTCAAGTCATTTTTCTATTCAACTTCCTTATTTATTTAATTTCCAAATAGATCATTAAGGCATAGTGATTTCTTGAATGAACTTCCATTTTTAATTTTCGGCAACTTCCACTTTTATTTTTATTTCACTTCCTTTTTCAATCGAGTTTCTTTTCTACTCAACTTACTTTTTTGTTTAATTTCCAAATAGATCGTTAAGGTATAGTGGTTTCTGGATTGAACTTCCATTTTTAATTTTATGCAACTTTCAATTTTATTTTTCTTCAATTTCCATTTTTATTCAATTTGCTTTTCTATTAATCTTCATTTTTCATTTAATTTTCAAATAGATCGTTAAGGTATAGTGGTTTCTTGAATGAACTTCCGTTTTTAATTTTCTGCAACATCCATTTTTATTTTTTTTTGACTTCCATTTTTATTCAAGTAATTATTCTATTCAACTTCTTTTTTATTTATTTTCCAAATAGATGGTTAAGGTATAGTGGTTTCTTGAATGAACTTCCAATTTTAATTTTCTGCAACTTCCATTTTTATTTCTATTCAACATCTTTTTTTATTCAAGTTTCTTTTCTATTCAACTTCCTTTTTTATTTAATTTCCAAATAGATTGTTAAGGTATATTGGTTTCGGGAATGAACTTCCATTTTTAATTTTATGCAACTTTCACTTTTATTTTTTTTCAACTTCCATTTTTATTCAATTTACTTTTCTATTAAACTTCCTTTTTTATTTAATTTCCAAATAGATCGTTAAGGTATAGTGTTTTCTATAATGAACTTTCATTTTTAATTTTATGGAACTTCCATTTTTATTTTTATTCAGCTTCCATTTTTATTCAAGTTATTTTTTTTATTCAACTTCCTTTTTTATTTAATTTCCAAGTAGATCGTTAAGGTATAGTGGTTTCTTGAATGAACTTCCATTTTTAAATTTCTGCAGCTTCCATTTTTATTTTTATTTAACTTCCTTTTTTATTCAAGTTTCTTTTCTACTCAACTTCCTTTTTTATTTAATTTCCAAATAGATCGTTAAGGTATAGTGGTTTTTGGATTGAACTTCCATTGTTAATTTTATACAACTTTCATTTTTATTTTTATTCAACTTTCATTTTTATTCAATTTACTTTTCTATTAAACTTCCTTTTTTATTTAATTTCCAAGTAAATCGTTAAGATATAGTGGTTTCTTGAATGAACTTCCATTTTTAATTTTCTGCAACTTTTATTTTTATTTTTATTTTTATTTAACTTCCTTTTTTATTTAATTCCAAATAGATCGTTAAGGTATAGTGGTTTCTTGAATGAATTTCTATGTTTAATTTTCTACAACTTCCATTTTTATTTTTAAGTAAGTTCCGTTTTTATTCAAGTTACTTTTCTCTTCAACTTCCTTTCTAATTTAATTTCCAAATAGCTCGTTAACTTATAGCGGTTTTTGGATTGAACTTCCATTTTTAATTTTATGCAACTTTCATTTTTATTTTTATTCAAC